>JAQIWU010000238.1:0-31230 GCA_034696445.1 Isotomiella minor
GGTGAAGAGGCAGGAGGATTTGTAGTTTGGGTCTGTGATTGAGGAAATCCGAATGGTGATGGTGCCGGAGGATTAACATTTTGGGACTGGTTCTGTTGTTGACCAAACTGGAAAGGTGTTGATGATGCAGGTGGATTCGTAGTTTGGGCTGGTGGCTGACCAAACTGAAATGGCGGAGGAGCATTGGCCGCGGTCATAGATGATGTTTGCGACATGTTGAAGGCATTTTGGGTTGGTTGCTGTTGTTGATTGAATTGAAACGGAGATGCCGCTGGAGCATTGGCATTTTGGGCCTGCGGTTGGGATGTTCCAAATTGAAACAGTGATGATGCCGCTGAAGACGTGGTTACAGCAGGCTGAGTTGTTTGTGGTTGCGTTACGCTGAATCCACTTTGAGGTTGTGATTGTGGCTGGCCAAACTGGAACGAAGGTGCGGAAGGAGACGTGAAGGTCGAGGTTACTGCAGGTTTCATCTGTGCTGCTTGGGAAAAGCTACCGAAGCCACTTTGGGATTGACCAAACTGAAAAGGTGGAGGATTGGTCGAGGGCACGTTTGTTGGTTGTTCTGTTTGCCCAGTGGACTTTGTTGGTGAAGCCAAAAAGTTAATGGAGGGGATCACGGGAAATTTTATCGTCTCCGTTTTAGCAGTAGTAGCATCAGGTTTAATTGGAGAAAACATTGTTGAAGACTGAAGCGTGGTTGGAGTAGGAGCAGCCATTTGGGATGATGGCTGACCAAACTGAAACAGTGAGGATGCGGAAGAAGTGGTTACAGTCTCTGCTGGTTTCGTTGTTGCTGTCTGTGGAAAGGAGAAACCTCCACCAGCTCCTTGGGATTGCGGTTGGGCAAGCTGGAAAGGTGACGCTGTTGGAGCACCGGTCACAGCTCCTGTAGGCTGTTGCGATCCGACAGTAGTCTGTACAACGGCAACATCAGCTTTGGGTGCGGCTGTTATTGGCGACCCAAATTGAAAGAGCGATGTTGGCGCAGGAGTGGTCGTAGTCACAGATGTCGTGGTCGTTGCTGCTTGTGAAACATTAAATCCACTCTGACTTTGTGGTTGGCCAAACTGAAAAGACGGTGCCGCAGGAGTGGCATCGACTGTCTTCTGTTCTACTCCTCCAAAACCACTCTTTGTAGGTGTAGCCAGAAAATTACTAGCAGGAGGCACCACTGCCTGCGATGATGTCTCAGTCTTGGCGTCCGGTTCGGGTTTTACAGGCGAAATTGCTGTTGAAGGCTGGACTGGGAGTGGCGTTGATGCAAAATTAGGTACTTGCGTTTGACCAAGACCAAATTGAAATTGTGATGTCGTTGAAGCCGGTGCGGCCCCAGTTGTCGATTGATTTCCTCCCTCAGAAGTACTCTTTATTGGTGAAGCCAGGAAATTAATAGCTGGAGGAACTACGGGCAGAGATGGTGCCTCCGTCTTCGTGATGTTAGTGTCCAGTTTAATAGGCGAAATTACTGTTGACATCGTAGGCTGAACCGGAATCGGGATAGAAGAAACAGTCGGTCTCAAGCCCTCAGCCCCGTCCATCACATCATAGTCCTGTTGTGGTGTTGCCGCAGTTGGGGTTGGCTGTGTCAATGTTAAATATGGTACAAAAGTAAGTCCATCTACAGAAAAATCATAAAGCATTGAAACGTCTGTAATTGAGCAACATTACGATATAATAAATAACTTACCTTGAGCAGCTTTTGTGTCTAGTCCTAACAGTCGTTTGAAGCGTTCCACTCTATGCTTCTTGTCATAATCATACTGCTCTTTGGTAATTCTAGTCGGGGGAGCGTCTCTCCTGCAACAATCAGAAGAATCAATAAGACATGAAACCAAACTGAAGACAAAATTGTGAGTTAAAAAAAACTTACCCGAAAAGAACTTCCGGTCTGGTACTATTTGTGCGCTCTGTTTCAGTAGCCTTATCAGATGTTGAAGTCGATGAGTTCAGTTTACTTGATTCGCCAGTTTTCGAAACACTCATTTCTCGAATTTCATATGGAAATTGCGCTCTGGTTCGTTGTGGGGACATGGTGCTGATGGCAGAAACTCCAGCCGCTTCTGCATAGCACTCATTACAGTGGCAAAACTTTCCAATCTTGGTGGAATTAGTTGACGGCCTGTCTTCCACCGTTTCTTCCTCCTCCTCTTCAACCATGCTTATCCCACCTTCAACTCCTTTCCTTTTTCTAAGGCTGGATATGTTTGCACTACTGCCTCCTCTTCCAGACGGCACAATCACTTTGGTTCTTTTGGGTGCGGAAGTGACGGGAGTCGTGTCAGGGAGGAATCTCTTTTCTGTTTGATTCATTTGTTCAAGAATCGATTTAGACGTCATTGGTTCACCTCCCAATCCAAGACCTTGGTCGAATGATAACGGACGATTTGGATTTAATCGAGAATCTGATTCAGGTACATATTTTCCTCTTTTTATAAACTTCTTCTGGTCCTCTGGACTGACTATCGGAGTGGAAGTAGAGGGTCCAGGTCCAGGTCTTGGAGCTAGGAGGTGTGGATCCATTCCATTCTGAAAACTTAGCTCAAGATCGCCTCTCCCTCTGTAAAAATAGAAAATCAATCAATCAAATCATACAAATATTTACTTCAACAAAATACAAATAACATCTCACCTCTTTCTATTTCTTAGCACTTCCAATATGTGGGCATTTGGTGGTGGAACGCCGGCATATCCAATGGGTGCTGGTGGTGGAGATGCACCCATCTTATTATTTGGCCACATTCGTCCTAATTTCCTTGTTAAACCTGGCGTTCCGCCCAAGCCTACAACTGCGTTTGGAGGAGGCGGTGGTCCTGATGTTATTGGGGGGCCATTTTTCTTTGGACTCTGGCCACTTCGTCCACCTTCTCCTCCTCCCTCGTTATACCCACCACTTGAGGAGGACGTGTCAGTCATGGGTACAACTGGGAGTGAGCCACCTTTCAAGTCTACAGGAGCCATCTTTACAAATATTGTCCCATGTCCGTCTCTATCCCTTCGATGGAATCTTGAAAGACGATTTAAGGAATACAGACTCCCTAAACCCCTTCTGGGCGGGGAAGGAAAAGTGAGAACAGAGGCAGTACTTCTCATGGGGGCAGCAGACACAGGCAACTGACCAAGTCTCAGATTGCCATTGGGCGAATTGTTGAACGTCGTCCTGCTCGCGATAGGTCCAGTGCCTCCTAACATACTTTTCAAAGGACTCTTCTTCTGCTCACTACTATTTGCTTGTTGAACAATCCTTGTGGTAAATCCCGGACTGGTAACGGCAGACCACGTTCTGCAACACAAAAAAATAGCACATAAATTCAACATTAGGCAAAACTTTGACATTTAAATACTTACAACTGGTCCAAGGGTTCCCTCTCCCTCCTGCTGTTGTAGGAGTATCGATCCTGTCTCGATCCATACCTTTCCACCGTCACCCCTGAAATCGAGGACCGTGTCGATTGAGACTCACTGTCAGAAGTGTCATCATCGTCCTCCGTCTCCCGTCCCAAGTCTGTTTCTGTCTTATTCAACCTTCCAAATCTTGAATCCCCATTTCTCACTCCACCACTGCTTCCACCTCCTCCTCCACCAAACCAGGACGTGTTTAAGCTTCCAAACCCCAACGACATCCCCCTTCGACCAGTCGACGTCGACGGACCATTATTATTGTCAACAACGGGAGGATTGATGGCACTGTTGTTAACATATCCATTGCTGGACGTCGTAATGGATGTAAGTTCTTCACAGTCCTCATCGTTTCCACCTCCACCCCTTCGTCGCACGGATATATTCAGTTCTGCCGGCTTCCTCGTTTTCGGCTCGGGTTTTCGGCCAAACAACCACATTGTCCTTTCTTTACTCTGTTAAACAAAAAAAAATATACAATGGACAATGATTAATCAGCAACTATCAGATGAGGCAGGCAGGCAGAGATGATGATAGTCTTTATAACAATTACCTTCCTGTCGTCTTCTTATCACGAAAAGTGACACACTTCAACAAAGAACAAGGGCACACCTCCCTCCCTTTCTGAAACTGATCTTAAATGTCCAGAGGGTCTCAATCAAAACTGACGATCGTCACTTTGACTTTTTTATGTGTGTAAAAAATGAATTCTTTTGATCGTCCTCGTGCACCACCAACGGTCAACGACGCACACTCTTGTGTGTGCTACGTACTTGTCCTTGATTTATGTACAGTAATTAATTAATTGATTAATTTTTAACGGTTTCCTTATCCTTTCCCTCTCTCACCTTGAGGAGGAGCTCAATAACGGTTGTGTGCTAAAAACGTTGAGTGTGAGCCTTTTGTCTGTGAGCGGAGGAGGCACATTTATGCGTTCAACCGAGGCTCCCTCGCGCACAAATGGGCAGAGTCTCCACTTGCCCCAAAATCCGCTTTTCATGCCTTCCAGAATTTGACTTTCACCACACGACTTTCTCTTCTGTTGTTTCAATTACAATTCTTCTGTTGGACTGTGCAAAGTAGTTTTGTCTGTCTTTTTAGCTTTTGCTTTTCAAAAAATGTGGAATCATGCAATAATAATGAATGAATGAATGATGTTTCTTTTTTCTTCACATCGAGATTGTTCACCGTGCTGCTTTCACCACACTTATTACATGACCCTCCTCAAGGGTTTATCAGGTCAAAGATATAGAAAATTTGAGGGTAGCGTCTAAATTGTATCCGTTGTTCTACGACTACATCAGTAACTGCGCTTCTAACTTTCTTTCCCCGACTTTGTAAACCATACAATTAATTAATGTCGTTCATTTCTTCTTCTTCCTTAAAAGCACTTTCTCATTCACTTATGACATCATGACATCAAAAGTAGGCAGATGTCTTTCTACTTTGGTGCAAGCCTAAAAAACACAATTTCAATTTCAAAAGCAGGAAACAAATACAAAACGACCGGAGTGGTAAAAAAAAGTCTTCATCATCACATATTTTTTGCTCATTCTCTCTTCTCAAATGATCACATCGCTGTTGGTCTAGGTTCGTGTGGTGGTGGTTGGTTGCGGTGTTGCCTCATTCTTCTGTCAAAGAGGGTGGATCTTACCAGGTGCTGGGACTGCGAATCCTCATCCAAATTCTTTCAACAACGCTTGCATCAACGTGTTTCATGCGCAAAGCTCCACTCGCAGCAATCCAATCTCTTTGCAAGAAGCTCAAGCTCCACCAACCCTCGGCTTTGTTCCAACACACACTCCACAATAAACCAACCACTGTACAAAAAATAATGCTTTTCACCTCAAGTTCTCGAAGAGAAGAAGAAAGAAAACTCACGCAACGAACGACGACGCATAATCGAAACGAATGAATGCAAGCGAACAACAACCCTGTTAAAAATCTATTTCAAGCTGATGAGATGGCATGTGAAGGAAGGAATAGTGGAAACGCTGAGCCATATTTTACTTGCAAGTCAGATAAAAGGCAAAGAGTAGCGATACTTTCTTCTTTTTTAAGAAGGGTCCTTGTTGGGCTCCTCGTGCTAAGCTTTTAGATTCGACGGTCTTGTGGGGCTTTGAAAAGCACCTCTGGTGGCTCTGGACGCAACTACGCTTCAGTATTGCTCTTACCACAGTTAAGGCATTCCAGTTTCTGTAATGACCATAAGTACCATCTGGAATCCCAAGGAATACAAGATTTCTTAAGGGACCATGGACCATGCCGATCCTTATGGAGTCCCAGTTCAGGAAGAGACCATTAGGACCTTATGGAATCAGATAAGTCCCTGATGGGACAATATGTCAATTAGGACCCTTACAGAATTGTGTGGGATTCTAGGTTCCTGAAGGGACCATAAGGGCCCCGACGGAATTCTGAGGGATTCTAGCTTTCCGAAAAGAACGTAGGAACCCCGATAGAATCCAATATTCATAGGAGTAATTAAGTTCCCTGGTCTCAAATAAAATCTTATTTTAGCTTGCAAAATGCAATTTTTAATGTAACGCCAAAATCTAATCCTATCTAGTTTAAAAAGGGCCCGCTTCGAGGGACCTTTTTGTCCTGGGCCCTGAGAACTCGACTCAGTCTGCCTCATTCTATAATACTTGCGGCCGGCACTTTTTTGCCTCATTTGCCCCCATAGCCAAGCTTGAATTTATTTATTTCGCCTGTCTTATGGGAGTTTCTTTTCCAGCTTACTCATATATCAACTTTCGTGTCCCACCCCAACCTTAGGTTGGATCACAAAGTTCTCGGGGGGGGTTGAAGGGTAAAAGACTGATTCTTGTTATATGAGACAAGAGAGTAGAGACTCTCCTCACCACCATCGTATCGTGTCTGAGTGGGTCTCTCGTTGAAAAACATATTGCTGTTGGTTCGTTCGTGTGTGGTGGTGGTTGCGGTGTTGCCGCACTGTTCTATCAAAGAGGGTGGATCTTGCCAGGCATGTGATGCCAGAGGACTGCGAATCCTCATCCAAATTCTTTCAACAACGCTAACATCAACGTGTTTCATGCGCAAAGCTCCACTCGCAGCAATCCAATCTCTATTAAAAGCTGAACCAATCCTGGGCTTCGTACGTTAACACCAAAAAACTATGGCACAGCATCTCTCTCTGAGATAGCCTGTGGTGGGCTGAGAGAAGTGTGGACTGGAACGGAGAGACTGCTTGCTTGTGAAATAAACCAACCACTGCACACTTTGCCTTTGCTTTGAGCAAAACAAAAAGAATGCATTTCTTGCTGTCGAAGAGAAGAAGAAAGAACGATAACGAATGAAGGTAAGCGAGTGAGCAAGAAAGAGCCCTGTTTAAAATTTATTACGGGAGCCTCCACTCCGAAGTTGTTGCCTTTATTAATAAAACCAAGTGTACATATTTAGCAACCTCTCAAGTCCCCTTATCTTTCTTTATTACAGAAGATGTCAGCCGTGGTGGACACGCAAGGCCATGGTCAAGGGGACCAAGGCCAGTCCCAACAGCAGCAGCAGCAACAACAAGGCCCTCAACAACACCACCAACTACAACTCCATCATCAACAGACAGAGGGATCCCCTCAGCAAGGGCAACAGGGCCCTGGATGTGGTGGGGGTCAGGGGCAAATGCAGCAACTCCAAGTCATCCAACAACCCCTTCAAAACCAAACCTACCTCCAGCAACTCTACAATGCACAAGGTCAACCCCAACTCATCATGCAACCTGGAAACATTGCCTTCAATCCGCAGCTAAATCCTCAGATTCAGGTACTTAAATACTTCAACCCAAGGGTCTCACAGGTGCAGGTGATTCAGCCACAAGTTACCCAGGCACAATTACCGCAAGGACTCACTTGGGCGCCGTCCCCATTTCTCCAGAACCAGCAGTTCATCATCAGGGGCCCTCAGCCTGACCAGCAGCCCATGTTCATTCAGCAGCAACAGCCTATCCACGGGGGCACGGGTCAACATCAACAGTTTACCATGCGTAAGTAAAGTAGTACTACAAATCTCTGGAGTAATTTAGCAGCATGGAACTACTGTGTGACTAGCGTTTTATTGATTTCTTTTAACCCACTCAATCGACAGGAGTAGTAGTGGCTATATATAATTGAAATACAGGAAAGAGTGTGGTGGTGTAACAATTCTATTCTATTAAGAGACAGCTACATACTATTATTGATCCGATCCAATCGACCTTACTTCGTGTTATGTTGTAATTCATTGTTTGTTGAAGGTAATAACATTTTGTTCCTTCGAATCAGAATTTGCCCAGTCTCAATTGTATTATAATTTTGAAACTTGTTGCACGACACAAGCCTAATTGTTCTCTCTGACCATTGTATTCTCATTACAGCATTAACTGCCACCGGTCAACTTCCTACAACGGCCACGTCAAACGGTCTCCAGATTACACAGCAGCAGACAGGTCAACAGACGTCTCAAACTGGCGTTCAGTCAGGCGTCCAAGTTTCCGTACAGCAAACACAATCACAGTCAATTCAACCTGCGAATGTCAGTGTTATGTCCATGACCCCGATTAAAGCTGCGGGTGGGTAATTTTCCGTACACTGATTGTTACAAAACGTCAATAATTCTATTTTCCAATATTTATATAGGTCAAGCTACATTACAACCTAAACCTCAACCGTTGCAAATACAACCTAGTCCGACTGTGCCATCTCAGTCACAGCCTCAGCAAACAACTCATCATCCACAGCTTCAAAATGTCAATGTTACAATGGGAATGGGGGGACAGCAGTTTCAAATGACGATTCCTCATAGCCAGTCGAATGTTCTTCCTCAACACATTTTTGCACAAACGCCACAAGGTCAAACCATTGCTTTACCTCAGACAGGCCATCAAAATCAGCAGTCCCAACCGAGGCATTTAACTATCCTCCCACAACAAGCGACGTCTCAGCCTCAAGTTACGTTTATTCAACAACCACCCCAACAGCAACAGCCCCAAGCTATCAGACCCAACTTTACGGTCACAGCGGCATCTAATCAAGTGATGTCACAAGGTGGAACTCCTACCACTGCCACGGCGCCTCAACCAAGGCAGAAAATAAGGAAACCTGGTGTTGGCAGAGGCGCCGCGCATCATGTCCCCAACGCCCAGTCGCCAAATCAAGGAAATAAAGTCATGTATCCCAGACCCACAGTTCCCAATGCGGTTGGTGGTCACGGTCAGAATCAAAATGCTTCAAAAATTGCAATTGCGACGACCTCAGCTGGAGGCACAATTAGCAGAGGGGCTCCACAGCAATTAAATGCTTCTCTACAACCTTTGAAGACTATAAACATGTCAGCAATACAACATCCAACTTTGCCTGACGCTACTTTGACTCCATTAATTCCCCACTCTTCCCCCCAAGTTACCACCCTTATTCAACATCCTCCTCAGACTGTACAACTTTTTACTACGACACAGATGCCCACACCAAACATTTCCATTACCCCCGCACCACCTCCACATCAGCCAATCAGGCCAAAAGAAGAACCTACTGCTACTACCGACAATGTCACTGAAACTAAAAGGTTAGCTAGCGTCTCATAATTGTTTGGAACATTAAAAACTTTTTTTCTTTTTGTAGAGAGACTGAAAAGGAAAATGCGAAACTGAAATCTGTAATCACGATTGAGGATGGCGAAGACTCGAAGCAAAAGCTCCCTAAAGCCTTGGTAAAACCACAAGCGCAGATATTGACCCACGTTATTGAGGGTTTTGTCATTCAAGAAGCATCCGAGCCATTTCCACCAATTCATAGAAATGGGGACTTGGATGAGCCTCCTGGTAAATTAAAATAAAAATCTGAGGTATTTGGTTTCATTCTAAATGTGAAATGCATCGTTTATTTGTAGCAAAGAAAATGGCAATGTCTGCTGAAATGGGAAAATGCGAAATGTGCGGAAAAATTGATCTCAAGTCAAAGTTCAAGAAAAATAAACGGTTTTGTTCATCCGCTTGTGCGAAGGGTATGAAGGCGCAACAGAACCAACAAAAGGTCAATCAGTCCCCAGCAGTCAACAACTCAAAATCGAAAAACAAGAAATGGGTATGACAAATATTCTATTTCTAGTTCTGTATTCTGTATCATTCTGTATCATTATTGCTAACTTTGGTCCCATATTCGTTGCAGAATGGAGAAACTACAGACGGAGACTTGACAGATGAAACGAGTAGTTCTGTGGGAGAAACATGTGCATCCCCTCGACTGGACCATCATAATATAGACCTCAATCTACCCACAAATCCATTAAAATGGAGTGTAGACGATGTCGTCAAATTCGTGGAGTACTATTTGGAAGGCAAAGAAAAGGAAGTCGCGGAGAAATTCGCCGCCCAAGAAATCGACGGTCAAGCCCTTATGTTGTTGAAGGATGAGCATCTTATGATGATCATTGGCATGAAGCTAGGCCCTGCTTTGAAGCTGTTCAGAAAAATTGACGATTTGCGTACCGCCTGTGGGGCGGGAGCTTTGTCAGACCCTAACAATGCTTCTAAAGCGTAGATTAGTAGGTATTCTTTTCATTATTCATAGTCTGTGGTGTTGACAGTGTTCATTTCAATGATTGACTTTAATAATAATCATTTTGTTGTTAATATTTATATTTATTTATTATGAGTTACTACTTTCATACACAAAAGTCTGAGGTAAGAAATGTGGAATGTGTAAATTTTCTTAAACAGAGAACCCTTATACATTGCAATAGATTACTATAATTTATACAACTCTGAACGTTATTTTCCTAAACGAAAGAGAATGGAATATACAAATAGGTGGACAATTCTAGAATAAAATGAAATAAATGGTTTCCAAAATCGTAGTAAATCTGTAAATTCGTACTACTTCACCCTCCACTGGATCTCTGCACGAATGAAGCGTTCCCAGGTAGAGGAAATAATAAAATGACGAAGAATTGTCCTTTTCCTTATGATACTTCTGGGTTCCCTTGGCTTTTTTACCCCAACCCTTAGATCACTATTGACTCTAGGCCCTTGGAACTTCTTTCCAAACACACAAAGAGGCCTTTGCTTTCGCCTTTTACTTGTAGAGACTCTAAAACAAAGTCACATTCACTAAAAACCACCAATAAAATGGGGACAGACCACGAGCACGGAGACCATGAAGGAGGACGACGGAGCACATTAGGGGAACACCACAAAAAGGGTCCCCGCGGCTCGACCGCGAGCCAGAGTCCCTCCCTCAGACCCCAAGCTTCCGGAATGTCACTCGTCCACTCTGCAAGCGTCATGAGCGCTGGAGGCATCTTCACCGACGAGGCGGGAGGGACTCGGTTCCGCTTCAAGCGCAACTCCATCTACGAACCCCTCCCCCAACCGGTGGCGGAGGGCAGGAAGACTCGGCGCCTCTCCATTCTCTCTGCAGGAAGTGGGATTTGCGGCCCCCTCATCGCTGACCAAATCCTCTCCTCAACAACGCATATTGGATCCACAACGGAACTCGATGGTGGCGAGCCTCGTAAAAAGCTCAAACTCCTCGGCTGCATCGGCGTCATCTTTGGCGTCGTCCTTGGCTCAGGAGTGTTTGCCGCACCCCAAGAAATCCTCAACTACACGGGGTCCTCAGGCACCACCCTCATCATTTGGTTCGCCTACGGGATAGTCGCCATGCTCGGAGCACTCTCCTACATTGAACTTGGATGCACTATTCCCGTTCCTGGAGGGGACTATGCGTACCTCAACGAATGCTGGGGCCCCATGGCTGCGTTTTTGTTCCAGTGGACGTCCAACCTCATCATCATGTACGTATTTGTATTGTCTTGTCTCACTCTGCCCCAAAATGTATCCTATTTGTGTCATTTCTTGCGTAGTCCTTCCATCATCGGCCTCGTCGCAAGTGTGGCGGCCACGAACCTGGTCTACCCTTGGATGGATCCGAATTGCGGGGACCTGACCACTGAAGGAATTGTGATGATGAAATGCATCACAGTCAGCTTCATCAGTAAGAAGGAACTTACATAAAGGTCGCGTTAAGATAATGTGTCTTTATATCTATACAGTGCTGGTCGTTTACATGAACTGCAAAGGCCCCGCCCTCACGGCCAAGATCCAAGGCTGGCTCATGATCATCAACATTGGGGCCATCATCCTCATGTTCGTCTGCGCGGCGTCCGCCATTGCACAACGCCGTGGCTTCGCGAGTCCTGAAAAGTTTAAGCTGATCTGGCCCACTAAAACAAGAAACTCCGCTGGGGTAGTACAGGACCTGGGAGCAAAACAAGCCATCCTCAACCTTGTCCTTGCGACGTACCAAGCCTCCTTCTCCTTTTCCGGCTACACCTTCGTGACCTACATCATGGAGGACGTGGAGAATCCGCTAAGGACCCTCCCTCTCGCCATCGTCATCTCCATGCCATGCATCATGGTCGTCCTCATTGCTGTCAACTTCTCCTACTTCGCCTCCGTTCCCTACGACCAACTCATCAACACCAAGTCCGTGGCCACGGACATGATGGCGCAGATCGTCCTCACAAATGGACACCCTCACAAGTACAATCGCTACTACTCTTGGATCGCGCCGATGATGGTGGTGATCGCAGTGCTGGGGGCCCTCCTCTCGTGCTCCCTCACCTCCTCCCGCCTCGCCTGCCTCGGCGCAAGGAATGGTCACTGGCCCAAAATGTTTGAGCTCATTCACTACAAGAACGACTCTCCAATCCTCTCCATCATCTTCCTCTCCTCCCTCGCCGTCATCTACCTCAACTTCATGGGGATCAAGAGGCTCATTGGATTACTCACCTACTGTCAAGCTATGGTGAATGGAAGCGTCATCTACGGTCTCATCTACCTCCGGTGCACCAGGAAGGACCTCCCTCGACCCTTCAAGCTTCCCCTCATCATCCCAATCCTGTACGCGGGGGTGAACACGTTCCTTTTCCTCACCCCGATCTGCCTCTTGGACGGGAATTCGTACAAGGAGACGCTTCCAATTCTTGGGGGTTCAGTCTGCATCTTCCTCTTGGGCATCCCGGTCTATTTCCTTCTCATCAAGAAGGAGTGGAGGGGCCTCACTCGGCGTCACCGGAAGTTTATGGTGTTCTTCCAAAAGCTCGCATTGGTTGCGTTGCCAGAGTATGGACTCGTGATGGACAAGGAACCCAGGGACGTTGAGGAGGAGGAGTCCTCGAAAATGATTCATGAAAATGATTATGCAACAACTCAACCTCCGAATGCAGGCAAAGAAAACGACAAGACGGATTGATTCATTGATCAATTTTGATTTATTTTAAGAAACATGAAGTTATGTATTTTCATGTATGTAATACTAATTGGCAAAAATGTTGTAATTGAATCTCAACAAATCAATTTGTACATAAAACTTTTAGTTAGTAATCGGTTTTATGGATGAAATGCTTGAGTTCTCAGCGTGCCCCACTCCCTCTCATTCTAATCTCACCATCATCGTCGTCAATGACTTCAGGGTTTGAAGGTGTCAGGATTGATAGCCCCTTGGTCTTATCTTATCTTACTTTGTGCTGGACACATAAAAATAAAAATGGAACGCGTTGGCAGTGCAGGCAGTGGGACGGGTAGGGCCGCACGCTCATACCCCATGACGGAAGAAGAACGGTTCCTTCACGACTTTCGGTCCTCTGACGTCTATGAAGCCCTTCAAAGCGCCATGGTCCTCCTCTACGAGATGCCCGTGAGACCGATCAATATCCCCAAGTTATTTGCCGACTTCCTCGAATACGGACCCGAGTGCCTCATGACGACAAGTCTCCTCCAAGCTGAACTCTGCTACAAAAAGGCTGGGACTGCTGTGGTGGGGGAAAGGATCAAGGCCCTTGAAGAAAAGATCCGTGGGTTCGAAGGCTTTGAGGACTACGATTACCAGCGCCAAAAAGCAGCAGAGGCAGAAGCAGCAGCCGTCTTCACCTCCTCGAGTGGACCCAACCTCGTCGAGGACACTTCAAACGACCAAAGGGACTCCATGAAGCTCCACGGGGTCTCTGCGACGTCTGACCTCTCGTTGCCCGGAGGTAGGTCCCCCTCACGCACCTTCTCTTCACCAGAAGGAAGCATCTCCGATCTCCCCAAGCCCTCCAGCAGCCGCGACAGTAAGCCCTCAAGCAGCCGCGGCAGTAAACCCACAAGCAGCTCCGATCTCAAGCCTTCAGCCAGTCACGATGGTGGTGACCCAAGGAAAGTCGCATCAACAGCAGAGACTCGTCGAAAGAGTGCAAAGCTGTCTGCCGTGGATGGGGTCATTCGTCGAAGTGCGGACGGGGGTCGCATCGCAGGACTGGGAAGTGGGGTGGGCGACGAAGACCCAAAGTACGTCTCTGACGTCTACAACACCTTAAATCTGGAGAAAGAGATCAAGACCAAGATGGGCGTGGTTGAGGACAAGCATCCGGGCCACCCTGACTTCATGCCCTTGAAGAAATAGAATTAGAAAACTTGATTGTTTTAGACGATAGCATGCATTAACCGAATAAAAGACCATTCACCTCCGACATCCCGGCGTCACCCGTCTCCAAATCAGCTGCCTTTTTTCCCTCGCCTTTCTCGTCAGTCGAACTTTGGAAGTCATCCAGTTCAGACGTGTGTGTGTGTGTGTGTGTTTGTGTTATGTGTTTTCTTGAAGCTTTGAAGGAAGATAAGATAAGAGGATATCAACGCAGATAAGAGAAAAGTCATGGACATCCCCCACTCTTTCATCGTGGACTCATCCGGAAGGGTCGTTAGTGATGGTGCTTCTACCACGCCCACCCCTTCCACGTCCACCTCCTCCTACATCATCCCTTTCGACAGTGGGCTTGGGGCGTCCATGCTGGAGGTGGGGATGGAGATGGAGATCGACATCGATATTGCGGAAGCCATGGCCCAAGTGACCGTCGGGGATATGAGGGGAACATCACCGGATGAGGACACCAACATCACCAACAATGGCGAGGGAGAAGTCATTCAACTCTTCGAGTTCAACCTGGCGGACTATGACGGTCAGGAATTCATCGACATTGGGAACCTCATGACCATGCAGTCGGAGTCTAGGGGTATTGGAGGGTTTGCCATCGACCATGAGGCGGCTGATTTTTCGATGGCACGCCCGTACAATATTGTTCCACTCGCAGTAAGTCAACTTATCAAATCAATATCCTTTTATCTAAGCCTCCCCTTTCTCATCATTAGAACAATGTCGAGGCGCAGAAGAAAGTGTTCGTGGATGAGAGTGGAGGGGACTGGATTGAGGCTCGTGGAGGGGCTCAACAAGACAACAACTTCGTCTGTTCGACTTGTGGAAAAGGCTTTGACAAAAAGCTATCACTCAACAATCACTTGAAGAGCAAGCATGGGATCAACTACGTCTTCACTGAAAAGGGGTAAGACGACACACTTTTTTCGTTTTTCTTTTTCAACAATTTCTCGTGAAGGTTCAATCTTCGTCCAAATAGGAAAAAGGTGAGAGTCGTACGTTTGCCAGAGGAGGAGGAGGAAATGGCGATGATGGACATGTTGGACACTGAACGGATAGGTGGAGGAGAAGATGGGGACATGGTGGGGTCGTCTCAGCCTCAGCCTCAGTCGCAAACTGAAAAGCAGGAGGTTGAGGAAGCTAAAGTTGAAGAAGACCCAGACATGGAAAAGGTATGAACAAAAACAAAAGTGTTCCTTTCTTAATAAAAATTAATGTCCCTGCAAGCAGATGCTGAAGGAGGACCACGGCCACGGCCCTCTTTCTGTTGGTCCTACCGAACTTGGCTGCGGATTCGCTGTAAGAATTAAGATATCTCATTCATTTCTTCATTTTTATTTATTTAAAGGTCAACATTGAGACAGATGCTTACAAAGTATGCAAGGAAAAGGGTGATATTCCCTTCGTCGCATTTCTCCCCATCCTGTCCAAACACGTGTATTTAATGAAGGTCAAGGAAATCAATGCAGCGAACCAGGTCAGTTGTCAATATGTCGTGGTACAGAAGATTTGTACTAATTGTGAACGGGTGCTTCTATCTTTAGTTGTTGGAACCAGCGAATAAAGCCGACGTCCTCGAAGCCAATGAGAAGCAGAAGGAGAGAGGCTCTCCTGAAACCGAAGGAGGAACCAAGCTTGCAATTGTCGCTTTCGTTCATCAGATTTTTGACAAGGTGTCTAAAGGAACCGAAATCATCATTGGCCCGCCACTAGTCAAGCCTAATGAACCCACCCTTCGCCCTAAAGTCATGAGCCTGGACAGATTCACACACTATGCGTTCTCCAGCCCCGTAAGGACATATTGTTAATGTAGAATTGAATGAAACTGAATTATTTCTTTGTTTTTGAAAATAGGACCTTGACGCTATGTATGAGGAGGAGGAAGACGAAGAGACATCTGATGATAATTCAGACCAGGAAGAAGAGGAGGACGAAGAAGAAGAAGATGAAGAAGAACATGCTCCTCGACGCCACGCCTCGCCAATTGTGGAGCCACCCAAGAAATCAAGAAAGATGAGAACAGCAAGCAAGCAAGAATTGTTGAAAATCAGTCGCGCCATTTCTCCAAGTCAGTTACCGATTCCAATGCCAAAGACGACGTTTCCATCTCCACCTCTTCCGACACTGGAACTGGTCACTGTTGCAGAAGAACTGGTCAAATCCCCAGCATTTCCCACTCTACAACTCGTCAGGGATGATATTGATGTGGAAAACCGTCCACCTCGACAGCCAGGATTGCAACTTTTAGTGTCCACCCCGACAGCAAGACCACTTATGGTTCACAAACGAGAGCCGTTTTCTCCACACCCAACGAACGTCATCAAACCAGAGCCAATGTCTCCCTCCCAATGCGCATCACAAGAATGTGAAGTTCCCTTCGCTCCGGCACGCAAGCCCCCAGCCCCAGCCTCCAAGGCACGCCGAGGTCGACCAAGGAAATTAAACTTCGACAACATGGCTTGAAAATTCAAGAACAGAGGTTCACGTATTTATTGTTAATTATATTTACAGTCAGCGAGTGAGTAGTTTATCTATCTATCCTAATCCTAACTTAATAATTGGCCAAGTTCTCTTCTTAATGTAACAACTTCATAAGACGCCATTTACTTCTCTATCGTACAGTCTAAAAAAAGTCACACCTTCAAAACTTTCTTTTTCTTCCTTAACCTAAACCTTTGTAACTTCTCTTCTTCTCGTACATAAATGTCTATATTTATGTTAGAAGATGGAAGCACAATATATAATTTGGCACAATAATTCACTTATGAAGTTGAAATCTTGAGTATCTTATGTAAAACCTCATGTTTTTTTGCAAGAAGTTAAAACTAGTTACACAAATCCCTGTTACACAAATGTACTTAATAATAATAGTATCTCTGAGGTAAAGTAAAATTTTGTAAGTCATGCTGGAACGGTCTAATGATGTGTAATTAATGTAACATATAAAATTAAGGAAAACTAATTAATTATGTTATAGTCTAGTCTGGTATAACTTATGTAAAAAGTCGGAATGACAGGGGTTAAAATCACCTTTTAAAATGTAAACTGTCAAGTGTTAGATGCATGTACTCTAGTCATTAATATAGTTGTAGACATATTTTCATCATCGGGACATTAATAGGAATAGAATAGTCATAAGTGTCAAAGAGGTGAAAGTTTTGTTTTAAAGAGTCTGACTATTCAATCTGTAAATATCTGTACACATTCACCTTTTTTGTTTACAATTGACAAGAGTAATTAAGCTACCTAATTAAGATTTTAGAGTAAAGTGTATTTTTTTATATAGAAATAGTCTGAAAAACATTCGGCATCACATTCCATCAAGGACTAAAAATTTTTTTAAGTTTAGCAATGTATTGTCTCAAGTTTCCCCTTGGTTTGGTTTTGTTGTAGTAGAGTATTGTTGTTACACAGACAGTTGACAAATAGTACGTAGTAAGAAAAATGTGGAAAATTAAACAGTATCATTATTAAGTTGCTTTTAAACCAAAACTAATTATTAATTAAGTTAGTATTTAGATATTTACAGTTTGACTATGAGAACGACTGCGACTGGCTATATGTTGCTGGTAACAAAGGCAAACACTTTGTATCGGTTACCTAATTTCCTAAGCTGTGACTAATGTATATAAAAACTCATGAAATTAAAATCTTCAAGCTCTCTTAGTTTTAAAATATCTTTACATTTGAGTATATCCTTTTCCTTTGAATCAAAATGAAATTACTGACTTTTTTAAAAAAATGATTGTGTGGTAAGAGAAAGTCTTATAAAAAAAACTTAACGGTTTCTTTTTTGCATTGCATCCAGACCCATTATTAATCAGACTCACCAAAGTCTATAAAATATAGCCTATTGCACTAAAATGATTGATTGGTAAAAAGATAAAGACTAGTCAAGTAAATTATTGATGATTGAGAACAAAAAAAGTATTACAAAAATGTCATGTTTGTGTGGTAACTTTTTCACCTTGGCTGGAAGGGTACGAATAACGAAACCCTTGAAATCTAAAAGACTATTATGACTAATACGTCAACTTGACCAGACCAACTAAAACTAGGTGGGTATTAATAATAATTCTTACGCTAAATGATTTACTTTTACTTATATCCATTGAGCACAACTGTTGCATAAAGATTGGCACACAAGTTTGTATGAAAAATGAGGAATTTAGAGTCCAAGCTAATTCTTAAATCTAATCAAGAGAGCAAATTGTAAAGAAAAAGAGAAGAAGTGATTTTACATATTTGTCATTCACGTCTATACAGTTTTACCTGCTTTTAATCGTTAGGAAGACGAACGAAACCACACTTTTCAATTTCATTCATTAAGACCAATTCTATCTAAAATCTCGCTTTGCTTTGTTCATAAAATTTTCCTATGTTTTTTTTGAGTATTTCGCAGGTACCGCATACATGGCATATATCGTTACAAGAAGTTGTTTAATAATACCAATTTAAAAGAGATTGCTGCTATCATTTAATTTTGGAGCATGCATTTTTGCAATTTTTCGTTGTGTTTTGTTAGTCCTGAATGGGTTCGATGTTTTTGAAGCTTTAGTACGTTCCTAACATCCTAAATAACCATTTACAATTCGTTGTTTGAACCTGCTGCAACGCGCAATGCGTTTTGGCACATCCTAACTAATTTGTATCCCTAACTAAGACTAAGACCTTAGTTGCTAAAAGATCGAAATCTACTGTAAGAACCCCATTCCATAAATCCCTTACAATAAAAGTCCGGTAGGACACTTTTTTGTATGAAGAAAAGGTGGATGGAGACTTTGTAGGCCTTTGAAACTTCAAAATAGAATAGACATACAGAAAGTGCGAAGACTCTAACCTTATAGTATGATATCCTACATAACATTGATTTTAAACTTTACAATTTTAGGGTTAATCAATTGACATTAAGCTGACGAAGTCCACCACCACCACCATCCACCGTGCGTCCTCCCCCTTGGGGCTTGCAGTAGGCATAGCGGTGATTCATGTGCTGGCTGTAGGACCCTGAGTGGGAGAACCGCTTGCCGCACTTATTGCATTGGAAGGGCTTAGCTGAAGAAAAAAGAGAGAAAGGTCATTTATGCAATAAGCTTTATAGGGACTTTTATAGTACCTCCAGTGTGAAGGCGTAGATGCTCAGTCAAGTGGTGCTTGTGCTTGAAGGCCTTTTCGCAAGTGTTGCATTTATACGGACGCTGACCTGCAGAATTGAGACACACAAGTTGTAGACAACTATCTAAAGTCGAAGATAAGGTCGGAGGACTCACCAGAATGCTCATACTTATGCCTAGCGAGGGAACTCTGTTTGTTAAATGACTTCTCGCACTGGTCACAGGCAAACTGACCATGTTCATCTGGCATACTTGTGAGTGAACTGGCATTGCTCCCACCACTCCCCGTCGTTGTGGTCGTGGGGGTGGTGGTGATGCCCCCGATGCTTCCATTAGTGCTGCTGCTCCCCCCGTGAGGCGTAGACTTTCGCTTCCTACTTCCTCCACCACCACCATTGCTTCCTGAGTGAAGAAAGGAGGCGTGGTGGTCGATCAAGGACAAGCCGTTGACGACGGACTCGGAGGCCATGAGGTTCAGGGGTGAGAGGGCTGCGGCGGAGAACCCGTTTATCCCTGGACTGCTACTGTTGGACGGAACTGAAACATGAAGGGAAATTATGAAGACTTTAGATTGATTGGGGCTGTCTCATCATCTTACCACCAGAGAAGAGGAGGGGAGATGAGGAGGGCGCTGGGGGTTGAGACAATATTTTTGCGAGACGAGAAGAAGAGGACGTCTTGGGGCTACTCGAGTTTCCATTCATGCTTGGATTATTGTCGTCGGAGAGAGAAAACTTGAGTGAGGTGGGTGTGACAGTCTTCGGGCTTGAGTTGGGGGAAGCCTTCTGGGGAAAAAGTGTAGGAAATTAGACATGCTACCAAAGTTGTTTGACTTAAGGCGTCTTACCAAATTCAAAGGCTGATTAGCACCACCCATCATCATCCCTCCATCCTCTTCCTCCTCATCCGAGTCAGACGACGCCAAGGACGACGAGGGCGAGAGTCGTGGCGAGTTGGATGGGGTGGACTTCTTCGTCGTCAGGTCCAAAGGCTGCTCACCGGAAGAGGAAGATGACGCAATGACTGGACCTTCTTCCACAGCATCTCCAGCAGAGTTATTCCCCAACAAACTCCACCCTCCAAGCCTAGGGTAGCCTGAGGAGTAGGCTGCCAGAGACAGGATGGAGGATGGGGACATGATCCCTCCCACCTTCGACCCGAAGGAGGAAGAGGACTGATGATGGTTCGTGGGTCTTCCCTCCCTCCGATCCCTCGCCCGACTGTTCTGAAACCAGACCTGAACCACCCTCAGGGGCAGGACGAGTTGGTCAGCCAAAGCTTGCAGGTGCTCCCTCCTCGGCCGTTGTTCCAAGGCGTAGTGTTGTCTCAGGATGGCAAGTTGAGACTCACTAAACAGGGATCTAACACGAGCCCTTCGACCCTCTTCTGAAACATCCTTCTCCCTCGAAGACTCGTTCTCACTCTGACTGGATGAGGGTTCTAGTCCGTCCATGTCGTCACCCCCAGACTCTGCATTTTGATGAGGGTTATTTTCATTCTCATCCTTCACCTTTTGTTCCTTCTTCTTTTGACAAAGTTCGAGCTGCAACCTCGCCGCGAGCCCTTCAATCCCGTTCTTCTTGCTCTTTAGTCGGAGACCCTTCAGTAGCAGAGCCTTAGAGCTCGAGTCCTCATCCCCTTCCTCGGAATTGTTGTTATTATTATTGTTCTGAAGTCTTATTTGGTGTTTTAACTGTTCTTTACTCTCGTCTTCCCTGTCAGAGTCTTCATCATCATCCTCATCCTCCTCTTCATCGTGATGAGCTCCTCCTCCTAGGCCGTTCATGAGGAGGAGGTGGTGGTGCTGTCGAGTCATGTTGACCGAGTCCAGGAGGGATTTCACCTTATTGTCCATGTCAAAGTCTTCTGGGGAAGAAGAAAAGTCTTCATCCTCCTCCTCTTTTTTCGGTATCACAGGGCAGGCCCTCCTCAGGTCACCGGGAATGTTGGCTTTAAAGTCCTCCTCCTCGCTGAGCGGAGGACATTCTTCCTTCTTGATCCGCTTCCGCCCCGTCCAATCCTCGTTCGGCGAGGGGGATCGGGACCTTGGGTACCGATGATGGTAAGGAACCCGGGTAGGATCCCCTCCTCTACCACCCTCCTTGTTGTTGCTGAGGAAGGAGGAGAGGCCGAGGTTGAGGGCAGCCGCGGGGTCAATGTCCAGGGAGGCCAATTGTCTCAAGGGGGAATTCGCCGGGAGGGCGTTGAACAGGGAGAGGGCGTAGGGGTGAGGATGGTGGGGGTGGTGTGGGAGGCCTAGGGCCGCCGTCGCAGGTGACCCCATCGCGAAGAAGGGGTGAAACCCTGCAGCCACTATAACGAAGAAAAGCGTCATAAAAGGTGCGTTATGACACAACTTTCGAACACTTTTAGATTTAATACCTGCTGGTGGGAGGAACGGCGTGGGTGGAGAGGCGGCAGACGAGAAGACATTATTCCCTCCATCAGCATTGCTTCCTTTATAGCTCAGCATCATTGCGTGGTCATTCGGCCCATTTGCAGGGATAGGGGCACTTTGAGACTTGGTCGAAGAAGACAGGAGAGGAAATGAAGGTGGTGGTGGTGGCCCCGAGGATGAACTTTTCACCTTCGACGGTGAGCTTGAGGGTCCCTTGTTGTGACTACTACTATTGTTATTGTTACTTTCTCCCCCACCTCCTGGACGATTGCGACCGAGCTGTAAAAGAAAGTTTTTAGAAATTAGCATCATTCTTCAGGATTGACTTTCTTTGGACATACCAGGCATTTCTTTGACGTCATGTGCGAGGAATACGAGCCAGAGTGAGAGAACCTCTTGCCGCAATTTGAACACTCAAAGGGCTTCTCTCCAGAATGGATTCGGACGTGTTCCTATAAAAGAAAATTAAGGGAATTATAGACAAAGCAAAAAAAGGCACTTTGAGACGAAACATTGTTTGCAGAAAATAAGGACTGTCACAAAACAAAACGGCAGGAAAGGTGTATTAATCTCATGCAATCAAAATGGGGCAAGGTGAGAATCTCAATAGGTAGACTCGCTTCTTAGGTATTTTTTTAGGGCAATGATCGCTTAAAAACGCTGCAACCAGAGATGTTCAATAAACATAAAATTACATAAATTAACGATGTTCTAATTGAAGGAACGTATAACTTTTAAACGACTTCTGTTTACCTTAAGAAAGAAGGAATTTAGCTCACTACTAAAAAGGAATGCAAATGCTTAAACACCGTCGTCGTTCTTCTGGCTAATAGTTAGTTAACGGTAATTACCTCAGTCAAGTGTCTACTTTTATTTAACTTTTTGCTGGCCAAAAATTCCTCCACATAAAACAACAAAGGCCATTAAACCACTAAACTGAAGGTGATAAGTACCGATGCACGATGAGACGACGGTATACTTTACTTTACTTAGGTAGGGTCGTTTCATTACCACCGTCGTAAAAGAAATGGCCCAACCAACAGAACAGAACAAACACAGGGGGCCGTAAAAATAAAAATTAATTTAACGATTATCAACCATAATGCCTGTGCAATGTCATTGAGCCCTACCAGAGTTTGCTTCTTGCCCGGACAATCAAGGTACATTGGGACAAAGGAAAAATGTAAAGTTATAAAGAGGCAATTAACGGTACAACAGTTCAACTTTAACTTAATGGAGTAATTACATGCCAAGGTATTTAGTCTACAAATTGTATTATCCAAGTCAAATAAATTGCCAATTGTTTTTTTGTTTCATGCAGAAAAAAATAGAATAGAATAACGATAAAATAAAATGAAGCAGACGAGACAAAATCGAAGAAGCCATGCTTGAAAGTGTATTGATGAACTCTTGTTGTAAGAACCTTTAAGTGATGTTTGAATTTGAAGGCCTTCTCACAATCGGGACACTTAAACTTCCTCAACCCCTAAAATATTGAAAATTTACATTTTCATACAAAACATTCATTATCTTTTGTACCCTAAAACTTAGATAACTTAACTTAGATAAGAAGACATGTTTAAGAGGGTACTTACCACAGACTCGTCGTGGCTTATCATATGTCTCTGAAGACGGTACACGTTCGCAAACTGTTTAAAGCAGATTTTGCAGGACTGGAAATGTCAGATAAGGAGAAAAAAACCGTTAGCCACAAAATTAAATGACTCTCATTACAACTTAAATTAACAACCACTTTCACCAGTGGTAGACTTTCGGGTGAAAGTGAAATCCTACACACAAGACAGGAATTTGAAAAGGTGTAATTTCAATTTCCACAAAAACGTGACAAAGCATGAAACATGGTGTAATGAATGCCTCTTTTTCATCATCCATTAATTAAGGAAAGAAAAGTGCGTTGTTGCTTATACCTGATTCGGCGTTGGATGCGAGGCTTCGTGCTTCTCAAGCTCGTCCCTTCGTCCAAAACTGAGTCCACAATGCTCACAAGTGTAAGGCCCCTTGGGATGGGGGTGGTGGAGGGGTCGTCCCACTACGGAAGAGGGACTTCGACTACTGCTATTATTACTACTATTCCCTCCTGGATTCTTGCTATTGTTATTGTTAGGGTGGTTGATCACGTCATCCAGTCCTCCAACACATCCTTCGCCCAAAGAAGAATTCACCACCGAATCTGCAACAAATTAAAGAGGATCTCCTTTAGAACAACGGATAACTTTCTATGATTTTTGCGTATAAATAGTTACTGCAATTCTTCAAATGTGTTTCGTTAAAAGGCATGCCAGAAAAGTGTGAAAAGTCCCGAATAATTGAGGTGCTTAGTTCACCAATGTTCTTCTGCAAATAGACCTTTCTCAGCGTCTCTTGAATTTAGAATGAAGGTATGATTCGTGTCTGACGCCGGATTTATTTTGCATGTATACCTCGTGTGGCAAAACGTATACTTTTCACTGCAATTTCTGGAAACCGTTGCATCTTTTCTTTGTATTCTTAATATTCTTATTCTTATTCTTATGTGCAGAGACTATCTTCAAGACTATCGTAGTATCAATATGCAATGCAAGATTGAAGTTATGCGAGGTTGGTTTGGTTGGAAAAGAAAGTGACAAGTTGCAAGTTTCCTCTTGCCCAATTGTCTGATGGGCAATTTTGGGATAAGGTCCCTCACAATTGAAACATAAATTGACCATCCCTGTAACATGGGACACATACATTACACATCGAAATTAAGCATAAATGCATAATTTTACAACATTAGGCTTCATTTGGCCACGGCTATTATGCTTAATGTGAATGTCACATACATAATGCTACATTTCACTTTCACAGATTGTGCTCAATTACAGAAATATTATGCAAATAGTAGAAAAATGGAATAACAGACAAACGTAGCGTGTGTCAACGAATTCACTTTCCCTTAGTCTCAGGGAAAGTCCTAGTGAACCGATTGGCGTCTGGGGCATTGTGAGAATGCTAACGCTACTTCCTTCCGTTCACACGGTCATTTTTGACATTTCAGGTAGGCACTTTTTTCAATCAACGAACAAAAGTCAGTGAGTTGGCCAACAACAGCCGACGTTTCATTTAATCTTTGAGGCACGGAAGTTGATTTTCGTAACCTAACTTTAATTTGGTGGCATACGAATACGAGCTATGGTTTGCAGTGAATAATTACAAGGAGGAAGGTTCTTCTGAACTCTGGACTTCGACAACAACACCTTTATCTAATCTGATGGTGGTGGACAAGTAAGTGGGAACTGAAGGGATGGAAATCACGTGCATGGGGAATGCACGGAAGTTGATTGTATGAGAAAGGGGGAATGTCATATTTCAAAGACACCTCCGTGTTCACCACTGAGATGAGAACAAAGAAATGAAAAAAAAACAATCGTTTTGGCCTCATAAAATGAATGAATCACAACAAAAGTACGTTTTCTCAGCTTCCCCTTTCTCAATCTACAAAAATCATGAATATGGCCTCTTCACGAACCACAATTTTACATACCTATGCATTAGGTATTATGCATTCCTTCATTCTCGTTCATCCCTTTCATGCATAATCCACATTTGCATACAGAAACCTTTCCGCAATTCATCATCCATTAAAAAGTGTGCATACAAAAAACCCAAGAAGTCTCACAATCAAAGAAACAAACCCTTTTTGTTATTCCGTGATTAATTGCTCATCTACAATCTATCAATCTCGACTTTTCCTGCCTGCCGAAAAGATTCTTTTCCTTCATGCAAGCAAGCAACAGACTTTTAAGACTTAGACTTTTGTAAGCAATCAACAAGAAACTTACAGAACCGGAACTGACTGTAAGAAAAGAAGAGAAGAGCGATGGGATGGAAAATGATAGGAAAAGAAGAAAGGCAAAAGGGGAATCAATCTTTCCATTCTCTGGATTCTATTCTCGGAAATGATTGACACATTTTATCCACGTTTAACTGTCTTAGAGAGAGAGAGAGAGAGAGATAACTTATGAAAAAATATGTATGACTCTCTTAATTCAAAACAATTACGCCCAGGATGGAAAAATGCTTAATGATCATTGACCGTTTATCGCGTCACGTCAAGAATTTTTACAGAGCCCATATCCTGTCCTGTTTAATTAACTTTAAAGACTCAAAAGACTTTAACTCACTTCGATAAGCCGTCCAAACATGAGCGAGTCTCCACAATCTCATGGAAAATGCATTCGCATTTGCAACATTGGCAGCAGCCACGGCGGAAATGTTGTTGTTATTAGAATGACCACCACCACCACTTATGAGGCTACTAGGACTAGTATTGTTGCTAGAATTATTATTATTATTACTGTTAGGACTATTATTGCTGTAACAGTCAAAACTCAACATGTTCCTAACCACCATGGCATGATCAGGGCCCTTTTCTTGAGAATTTAAAAAGTTTAATTGCTCCAAGTCGGCATCATCATTGTTGTTGTTCAGGATGAGGTGCGGATAAAACATTAAGAATCAAGTCTAGAATAAACGCATGTCACACACAACTTTCACCCTGTAAAAGAGTTGAGTCTTGAAGGGATGATGATTTATGTTTTCACCGTGTAACAACAGGTGAATGAATGGGGGAAAAGTTTCATTCACAAAAAGAAGGAAAAGTCTAGCACCTTTTGTAGATATTCTACGCACACCTTTTCATTCTTCTTCTTCTTTTACACACGCAACGTAACTTTCACTTCACCTGACACGCACCAACCAACAAAACTTTCCATTCATTCATTCGTTCATTGAGGAAAATACTACTGCGCAGAGAGAAAGGTAAAAGGAAAGGTGGGGAAAGGTGGTCTAGGTGAGGGGACTTTCCCAACTTTTTCTCAATCTGGTGAAAGGTGGTAAGGTAGACACTAGAATCTTGCTCCTTTTACCCTGTCTCAACTTTCCCCGTTGACTTGTTTTTTAACAGAATTTTACGACCGTCACGAATTTTATATTTTGGTATCGGTGCGTAGATATAACAATAGCAATTGTCATGTCGTGATTAATGAACTGATTGTCTTAATTATGAAATTAACAAATCGATTTTTTTTAACGCTGATCGACTGTGACTTTGTTGGCTTAAAGCTTTGATTGACTATATTTTTGTCTTTTTTTTCGTAGAACGATTAATTCAACGCCGTTGTATGTTGCAAGAGACAGTTTGTTTAAAAACTGACTAGATTTTTGGCTTAGTAGAGACAAGACTAAATGAAATTTTTAGAAGGAGAAAGCTTTTGTTGAAAAGAGAGTTAGAGAGAGCTATGTTCCCAGGAACCAGCACAGAGGGTTGATTCTTGTACACTGAAGAAACTGGATATGATGTGCCACTACTGATTTGATTGCCCCTACCCTCCCTGTCGTCTCTGACTCTCTAGTCCTCTGCTTTATACTTTTTAGCCAGTTTGCAGTTAGTTTAGTTTAGGGAAGGAAGAAGCAAACGTGAAAAAGTAAAGTAGGAGAAGCAAACTCTCTAAACCACTGTCTTTAGACCTGACACCCTGCTATATTATACGTTATGGCAATATGTATTCTTCTTGTATCAGTATCTCGTCTGAAATAACACACAAGGTTTCTCTTTTGCATTTGCTTTTACTTCCTTCAGAGAAAGGTTGGCTTGGCTTTGACGTCGCTTCTAAATATATTTTGTGTAGGAACCTTGCGTCTGTTTCTTCTTTCCCACTCCCCTAAGCAAAGCTAGTCACTACATTTTACTTTACACTTTGCTTTCTTTCCCCTGCTTTTTACATGTATACATACTTTTGCATGTGGAGAAAGAAGTATTGCGCAAGAAGAGATGGACAGTACTCTTCTTCTCTCTGCTATAGATTCATTCATTCACGTCACACCGGGTCTAATAAAGTTAAATGAAATTCAGGTTTTTTGGCATGCATGCATACATAAAGTCCAGACAAATAATTTTTTTCTGGTCCTTCTTTCCTAACCCTGAACTGGCTCCAAATTGGTTTATTCCTCAAGACACACACAATCGCAAACTTTAAGAAAAGTGGGTCGGCTATAGTACCTATGCTTTCTCCTGCAAAGTTCCAATTATACTTAATTATTTTGACTATAGAACCCTCCTCCCCTTCCACTTTTCTACATAAATTTATGTAGGACGACACACGGCTGGATGAGCAGATTGCAAAAGAAGAAGAATAAATGAATGGAGTTTTTATCATCATGCGGTGACTTTGTAAGGACGGTCGTGTGAGTGAGTGTGAGAGGAAAATGAAATGTGCTCTCGTGAGATTTTATTCTGTGAAAAGTAAAACTACACGAACTTTACCAGGAAAGGAAAGGAAAGTTGGGTAGATTGGACTCTGCGATATATTCATTAAAAGAGGGAATGACGTTTAGTCACAATCCAATATTTTATGGTGGACCCTTTTCTATCTACCCTTTCTTTCACTTCTACACACACGTTCGTTCGTAACATTAGAATAATAATTCGTGTACTCCATTCTCTGGAGGTACTCATCTGTAGCAAGTCAGAACAATGAAGCAGACCCATCGCAAGGTGCATTTTCGGATTTCGGAGAGGGGTGCAGAGGATGATGATTCCAATTCCAACCGATAAAAATGTGCCTGCCTGGCAGCTATGCTATCATACATCGCATCAAATCCGAAAGAGGACCCCTTCCCTGCGCGTCACGTTTAAGCGGATTGACGAAGGGGTGGAATTGGGATTGGAATTAGAAATTATTGTATGGAAGGGAATTCCCATCAAAGCAAAGGGCTCTCTCTTCTACATGTTATACCCTCCTGCCCTACTCTACTAAACTGAATCTATACGTTACAACCTTATGTAAAAGTAAGGTGTGGTTGGGGCAGGGTGCAATAAACAAAAAAGGGGGAAGAAAGGGGGATTATTTTTCTTTCTTTTTCTACCCCATCCCTGCTTTTGGTATGTTATGTTATTCCTTTGGGAATTTCAATAACAGAAACATGTGTTAGCTTCAAAAAAAAGACACATAACATAAAGTGGTAAGAGAAGCTGTCAAATGCATCACTCACACACATTTTGTAAATTGGTACGGGATGAAGCGAAGTGTGTTAATTGGAACACTTTAAGAGAGAGAGAGAGAGAGAGAGAGTCTAATTCCATTGGGATGTTTTTATGGAAGATGGGAGAGACGACAGGTGGTCCGAAATGGAAAGTGGATGAGTGAAAGTGGAAATGCAAGGTAGTTATGAAGCCATTAGCACACCATTTCAACTTTGATTTTTAAATTTGTATCGACATCTTCGACTCCAACAGAGGCAAAATGGATGAAAGCATGTTTTTTACATGCCACACTTTCTCCTACACATTTACATGATGGTTTTACATCCGAGTCTGAATGAGTGATGAAGAGCAAGGTATTAAAATATTATTAGAGAAGATCGCATCGCATCATTGCCAACCGCAGTTCCAAGTGAAAGTAGATTCCTATAGGTACTTCCAACAACCTGCAGAGAGAAAGTCACTAGGAAAATTGTTAAAAGTTGTGTTGGATGATGTAGATGAAGAACAAGATAGTAACAGGTCTTTAACTATACCACCTTCCAAATCTAAACTCACTTTCTCCTCTCAAAATATTTCTTGGAGTTTTGAGAGATGAACGATCTACGTTCTCGAGCTGAGCGAGTGAAATTCCTTAATAACAAAATCAATATTGAGGAAAAGAGATACAAAGGAAAGGAGAAAGTGTGAGGCAGACATAGACGTAGGTAGAAGGAAGAAGAGCAATAAGCAAAGTTACATAAAGTAATATGCAATCTTCTTCCAACAGAAATTGACGACTTGGATTTTCCGCTTCAATGACGACGACTACAATTAGGACCATGGCAAGGGATTTTTTTCACATGGTAAGTGAGTGAAAGCAGGCCAAATCAAATATCAAATTCTCTCACAGATGATTGAACTGTGCACATACTGAACTGATGCTTTTGTTTCAATAATAACAACAGGAAAAGACTAATTTGAAACATGCATATGGATGAATACACGTCTGTCCACAGTCAGTGCCTTGCCTTCTCGCTTCCGGTGGTGGTAAAAGTCGGAGACTTTGAATTGAATGAAAACAGCAGAAAGACTATTTTAGGACGTGAAATGAAAGGGAATTTCACTTTCACAAACTGTCTGAAAATGAAGGTGAATGAATGGGAGATGGGTCTAAAAGTCATGTTCATGATGATGATGATGATGATGAGCTCTGTCCATCCGGTCCAGGTCCGGTTAACTCTCACTCTGGTATTTCCATCTCTCCCTCTTTTCCTGTTTTCTTTTTCCAGGCCGGACTCTAGACCAGGCTGAAAGCTAAACTACTGGACCCCCATATTAACTTTCACCCACGACGGTACGGTACACGGCATACCTTTCCGCTTATTTACTGCCGAGAACCTTAACCAAACAACGACCAACTTTTACCTCCTCCTGTCCTAAGTAAAGTTGGCCCGAAACTACCCCACTAAACTAAACTAAGTAAGCAAACCAAACCAAACTCGGTATGCTAAAGTTCATAAACTAAACTGGATACACTCCGCTTTAACGGCGAGGTAAAAGCCACCAAATAACCAACTACCCATCCAACCCAATTCTCATCACATCTCACCATTAAATACTTTCTCCCCGCGTCGAGACCGACCCTAGGTATTCAACTAAACGTAAAATAACAACACGTTGTTGCCCTGTTGTCCAGACGATGGATGGACTGGAGGAATTTAGCTTTCTCTCATATTAAAATACCACAGCAACAACGTAGCCCAATGTATGTATACCTTGTTCGTAAAAAAAAATTCTAATGGCCAAATAATTTAAAACTATAAATAGTAAAATAAATACCTCCACCTCGACTTTCTTACTTTCCCCTCATTCTCACAAAACTAATTGAAATACCAAGAATTGATTCCGCCCCAAGTCGATAAAATAAAACAGGATTCCACAAGCCCTCTTAAGTAGTTTCCTCCGAAGCCAACCTGTCTGTACAAGTACACAAATACCAAAGTGATCATAAAACAAGAGGGACACACACGAATGTCCATTCCCCTAACTATTTAATTGAAGTATTTAGCCAGGGTAAGTATTTAACAGATGCTCCTCTGACTGACTATGTGGGATTGGGAAGTAATGAAATGTAGTAAATGTGAATGCATTAAATTAATCCGGATGGCAAATTCAATCTTCTGTTCTTCTCCTGACTGACTGACCCATCATCCATCCCTTTGGCATTGCATTTTGGTCTGTTGAAGTTGAAGTGAAGTGGAGTCAAATGAAAGGATATTAAATTAGATCAACCACTTCCCTATTCTCATACCAACCACACACATAGAGAGAACCAGAAGTGTTCGCATATATATAAGGTAGATTTGTACGTATGTAGGTCCATTCCAAGTTGTCTCATAAAATAGGCCCAGGTTCATTTTGTAACATTAATTTAAAAACGGGCCAGCAAACATGCATATTTATGGTACTTCAACGGAACGTGGGTGTTTTCAAAATCTGCATTTTAGAAGATGCATCAAACTCCTAATAATCTAATACAAAAACAAATTTCCCTTTAACAAAAATGTTCGGCATTTAAACTATACCAGAAGAAAGACAAGGATTGTAATTAGTAATTAGACACAATTCAATTACTTCCTTTCCTCACGTTTCTATCCATTACTCAAACTTTTCTCTCCAACCAATCCAATCCACCACAGGCAGGCGTAAGGAGGATTAATTACGGAATGAATGGTTCACTTACTTTCTCCCCAGCCGACACAAAACCTTAAACCTGCAACTAACAAACAGTAGCAGCTTCCCTTCATTCTTTTATCTCCTTCTTCTTCTATGGGATAAAACTTAAAGAAT
>JAQIWU010000239.1:0-31197 GCA_034696445.1 Isotomiella minor
TTTCCCAGTCCGAGCTTGGATTAGTGTGTAATTTTCCAGGTGTTTTATAACACCATTTTTCATTATCTTTATGATGTGATGCAGTGAAAAATGTAGAGTCTGAACGGTTCGAACATGAACAAACCTCTCGTATCAGCCCCTCTTGTCAGTTCTGGGAGAGATGGTCGTGTGTTATTTTTAAAACTCGTTTGGATTTGTCCGAAGGGTCGAAGTGAACACGACGACGATTGGTTGATGATGGATGTCAATCTTGATAATTAAAACAATTATTATGAGGATAAATTGGGAATGTCATTGGGAATCTAAATGTCATAAAAACACTGTCCACTTCCTAAATTTAAGTCCCCCTTTGGCATAAGTCATACAAGACAAAACCTAACATCAAAAATCTTAATTAGCTACCCATTCTGAACATGCGTTTTTTGTAAATTTTTGCAGTGATCCGAGATGACTTCCGGGTTCAACCTCAAAGTGCAAAGGTGCTTGTTGGAGAGACAGCTACTTTCAAGTGTCAGCCTCCCAGGGGAACACCCGAGCCTCAAATTGTTTGGCATAAAAATGGACAGAATGTGGAAACCCGTGTACCAAGGTAATATTTATAAGTTTTTCCTTCTTCAAAAGAATACCAAAAAACTTTTCCACTACTTCCGTAAAGTATGTACGCACTTAGCTCCTTCCCCTCCTGAGTAGTTCAGGTTTAGTCTGTAATCTTATCTTCTGACTTACCAAAATCAAGTCCAATAAAAAACATCTGGGTAGTTTGAGTGAGGGAGAAAGAAAGGGACTTTGTTGGAGTTAATCTAAAAGTTTTATTGGATCAAAGAGTTCCGCTGTAGCCATTGCTTTGCCTACCTATGCTATGTCAGACAGATAAGGTGAAGGAATGACGTTGACTTGAACTTGTTGGATGTCCTCAGGGATCACGTTCACCTGCCTGGTAACACCACCAACCAACTTCCCATCGCCACAATCTTGAAGCCACGAGAAGAACCTTCTTCTTCCTTATGCTTGCTCACTTTTTCATTGATTTTCATCATGCCTTTTTGTGATTGTCGTGTCTTCTTTATGCCTATGAATCTACGTAAAGAATTAGATAGCTGAAGATTAACATCGATCTGGTTTTTTTGTGAAGGAAAAGAAGATATTTTAAGTTTTGAAAGGTGTAATAAATAACATTTGATTTTTCATTTGATTTCAGTGCAAACGGGAGGGTTTCCAATGACATGGGCAATCTCGTCATTAAAGACGTGAGATCGAGTGACGCAGGCCGCTATCAATGCCTCGCCATAAATATTGCTGGGACCAGAGTTGCCCCTGAAGTTATTCTCAGCGTTCATCGTAAGTTTCCAAGACATTTTTCTGGTTTCTTGACTCTGTTTTTTTTCATGGTATTATTGTAATGAGGTTGAGAGTCAGCATTTGCGAATAGCCACTTAACTTTTCTAACCCCAATTACTTTAAAATATAGTTATTTTTTAAGACCCGGGTGGCAAGATGTTTCATATCCTGCTTTATTTTTTGTAAACTCAGCATTTTCTAGCGGAAATGTAGAAAGTCCGGGCTGAAATTTAGAAAGTTCAAGGAGTAAAGTCATTATGTATCCCGTAACGGCAGTTAATGAGAACGGGTATTTTCGGTTTTCATAAGCAAGGACTCTTGAAGAAAGTGAATATATTCCATTTGCCAAGAAGATTGTCTGACTTTTGCTATGGTAAAAAAAACTAAAATTTTCTTATATAAACTCAACAGAAAAGCCGTACTTTAGCCAAGAACCGGAAGATGTGACGGTCCTAGCAGGCGACACTGCCACTCTCCAATGCGACGTTAGGGGCATGCCCCCACCAGAAATAAGTTGGTTCAGACAAGATACAACAATGCCAGTGGGGAGGACAGAACCCGTCGACGGTGGTCTCAAAATAAAGGATGCTCTCCCGGAAGATGAAGGACTTTACTTTTGCCAAGCGCAAAATGACTTGGGAAGCATTAGAGGAACGGCCAGGCTCACGGTCTATTGTAAGTTTTTAACCCACTTTTCTTTTTATCATAATGTCAAGAACCATAAAAGGAGAGAAAGCACAAGCTCTCTGTATCGTTTGCAAAGAATGATATTGAAATACCAAAAGTCAAGAGACTGAAATTGAGTTAAGAAAAAGTAAGGATTTTAGCAGAACTTTAACTTTAGTTTGTGATTCTTCTCCTTCAAAAATAATGAGATCGTAACTTTTAAAAAAAATGTCTTGTTACCCATTTTACTCAACCGTGTAAGAAAGGCACACGAAGCCAGATATATCATGCTGATCCATGAAACAGCCAAGATGAGGACTGAGTTGATCTCAATAGTGATTAAGTTTAAAATTTATGATCCTCCCTTTTGATTGACAAAAGATCCTCGCTATGGTCTTCTTTCGATAGTCGATGTATTCATTCTTTGGGGAGTGCCCTCCCTCCCAACGTTTAACATCTCCTCCCCCACGCTTACTTCGTCCCCTTGAGTTTCATTAGCTCTTTATGACTGGCCATAACGTTTGAGATATGCTATGCATTATTGGTACGGGGCTTGTGTGGTAAACTGCGAAAATAAGTGGAAAAGTAAGTATATTAGGAAGGAATGGATTTAATTTCACCGTAGCGTAGTGTCTTCTTGGTGTAATGAAAGTAATGGAGAGCTAAGCAAAGTTAAAGCACATGATTGTGCGTAGTTTGCCCATTATCTTGGATAGGCTTACTTTTACTTTCCCTCTTGACTTTCACTTTCACTTTGAATGAGGTTGGTTTTGAAACTCAAGTAGTAAAGTGAAGAGTCAACATTTCTTTCTTTTCACCAGCAACTTTCTCTTCCTCTCTGGTTTTTCATTTTGTCGGCTTTCGTGGCAAAATGAGTAATAAAAAAATATGAATAAATTAAATTGAAGATTCGTATTCAATCCATAGAATACCTGAGCATTTTTTGTCAGAAAATTGGGTACGACTTTTCCATGGGGACTGAGAGATAGTCAGTCAACATTAAAAAGCTACAACTCAATCAGTAATTTACATTAAGGGAAAAAGAAAAACAAGGGATTATTTATTTTTCAAAACACAATAATTTCCCAGCCTTCGACGACGTAAAAGCATTAAGATATTATTGGAAGAGGGATGATGTGAGTTGTATGGGAAAATAGACATGTAACTTTACACGGCCTCTCGTTTTATAAATACTTTTTACTTTGGCTGGACAAGATGAATGGCTGGTTTTATTTCATGTTCTCTGGGTTATTTGTGGACTCTTTGTTCTTTCTCATGGTTCATCTGCCTAGGTTTTGGCGTGGTAGTGTGGCATTTATCATTACATCTCTTTCCCTTCTGTAATAATGTGCAATATATTACACAAAAGTATCTACACACCACCACCCCCACAAAACAAAACTAAACACAATGCATTTTGGCGTTTCTTTTTGTGTAGTGCCATAGTATCATCATATCGTCATCATCACCCACAGTCAGTTTAGTTATCTTGTGGTCGTAAATAAAATGAGAAGAAAGGGATGAGTTTTGGTTTATGTAAAGCAGTTTTCTTTGGTGTAAAAGAAGTAGATTATGATGATGTGATATGCTGCAGCCAGAGTTCTTTTCTGGTTCTCTAGGAGCGACATGATGAAGTGATAAAACGATGAATGAAGTAAGCAACCGACTTGCCCAATGATAAAGATTTGTACTAGGAACAAACTAACTGGTTTGAATGTCTCATTTTGAAAAAGGAAAAGGCAGTGAGCTATTAAAATAAAAGCGACATTTTTCATTATGAGCCACCACACATTTAAACCACTCAGCCATTTAAATGTCACAGGATCAGTATCATAGCGTCTGTATCGTCATCATCATCACCCGTCACCTTAAACTAAACACCAAAAGGAGTAAATTGAAAATTATGGTCTGGGAGTACACTTTATGGAGGAAGCAAAAAGAAGAGTCGTCTCCTCTGATTTTTTGGTTCCTTCATCCACTTTTCTTATGTCGTAATTAATCTGTACATCATGGCTGGATAAACTTTACTGCGTACTTCATTCTCAAGCTCTATTTTGAGACATTTGTCCCAACACCTTTCGTCGTCATTTCTTGCTTTTATCCGATGCATTCGTGGCGAGTTTAGACGTGAATTAATGGTTGAATGTATTCGTCATTGTACAAGCTTTTATTTTTGAGGCGTGAGTTGTAAGTGATTGTAGTAAAATGTGCACACACAAGTTCATTGTATACAAGTGGGAAATTGATATCATTCATTATTCCATCTGCATAGAATGCGTTGCATTGAAACCCTTGACGACCGTGTGACATGTGGTGGAATTGGCCATTGTACATTACTTGCACTGGGAGGATGAAACCACAAAATAATATTGTCAGGCACTTGATGATGGTATCACACATCACATGGCTGGCCAACCTCTCGCGAGTTAAATTGAATTTTTTAGTGGTTGAAAAGCTCTTTGCGACATGGATCAAGCGTGTTCATTCAACTGATTGAAATTTCGATGTATAAAAGAATCGCTGTACATAACATGAATTTTAATAGGATGCACAGGACAATGCAATGATGGTGACAAGAGAATGGCGTGCCAGGGTGAATGCTTTTAGAGATGCAGTTCGTTGCTGCTGACATAGGACATTCCATTAGTATCAAATTACATAACATGCACGTATATTAATGCAATTTGTTCAATCGACCTGTCATGTTTTTGTCATTTAAACTCCTTTCCTCAACACAATAAGACTGCAGTTGTGACCGTGAATTGAACTAAATAAAAAGACACTTCCAACGCAAGGGACCTCTTTTGTTTTATAGTTAAAGCCTTCATTAAAATACATACATGGCTCACTCTGGAGGAAACAAATGATCTGGTATTAGGTTACTCTCCATTTTTTGGACCTGCCGAGACGGGAACCTTTTGAAATGCGCCACAATCTAGATGTTATTATGCAATTCAAATTTGCGCATTTACCATAATGCTCCTCCGCAAACGATGTCTATGCACTTTGTATTCAAAATAGGGTTGCCTGCCCTGCCAGGCTGTCGTCGTGCACATGTCGTTCAAAAGAAAAAAAGTGAAAGTCCATCTCAACAAACTTTTAGCCTGGCAAAAAAACATTCGATACTGAGGTTGTTTTTTAGACATACTTTCTTTCTTTCTCCATACCACCGTGTGGTCTGGTGGGAGTTGGAGAGGAGCAATAGCAATTGTTCAAAATTCAGTGCGTTGCACAAAACCGTTAGCAGTGATAAATGCTCCCTCCAACTCCTAATTTCAAAGTGGATGAGGAAAGCAATTTCCTCTCTCTCGTTATCTCAAGTCAGACTTTCCCCGATGATGATGATTCTATGCTGCACTCTCACTCACCCACGCAGACATTGTATCGAATTGTAGTTTGTTCTCTTGAAAGTACTAAAGTCAGTCCACTAAGTTAAATTGGACGAGGGTGGAAGGAAGGGTATAGTGAGTTAGTGTGAAAGTGAATGAATGAATGAGGGTGTACGGATTTCTCTCCATCCCAAAAATACCATCACACTTTCTCCTTATGAGAATCCAACTAAAACCAAACTATACTTGCGTAAAACCCTCTTTCAAGAGGGGGCACGCGACAAACATAGGATATATACAAGAAAGCTAGGGAGACAAGGACAATAGGATACTTTTGTATTTGTGAAAATGATCATAAAATGTAACGCACATTTCTTTTTTTTCCTTGTTTTATTTGTAGCTCGTCCCAAGTTTACATCAAGGCCCCGAGACGTGCGAATTGGTTTAAATGGAGTGGCGAAATTCGAATGTACATCGAGTGGAAATCCTACTCCAGAAGTTTTGTGGAGGAAGGAAGGAAGCACGCACTACCTTCTCCCTAATAATAATTCAGAGTTTGGCCCTCGAGTGCAACTTCAAGGCCCAGAGGGAATTCTTCACATTCATGGAGTGAGACGAGAGGATGCGGGTGTTTATGTATGCTCTGCACTCAGTGCTGCCGGCTCTCTGGATGCTATCGTACGATTAGAAGTCACCTCACAAGACCAAGTCCCGCCACCAATTATAAGTATTCTACCCACAAACCAGACACTCCCCATCAAAAGTATGGCCACCCTTCCCTGCGAAGTTATCAACCCCACACCACCCCCACCATCGGATACACAGCCGACGTCACAACATTCACAACCCTTCGTCAAATGGCTCAAGAATGGGATGGAGCTGGAGTTTGATTCCAATGGATCAAATGGTGGGGGGAGAATTAACATTTCTCCGAATGGAACCCTACACATCGGAGGTAAGTATCTAAACTTTGCCATTGCATAAGCGCCTTTGGTACAAAATTCATTTGGTATCACACTTCGATGTCGGTGAAAGTTTGACACTTTCACTTTTTTTTTCTTGAACCTTTTTCTCTAAACAAAGTTTTGTTTTCTATACGCGCAACCCTTTCTTCTGAGCACTACTTCCTGCTTAAGACTTGTGTTCTTTTAGGCAAGACTTTCTTTTCTCGTATTCGCACAGAAAGTGGTTTACTTATGGCAGATACTGGGCGTTGAAGGAGCTTGTTAAAAACTCGATTTTTTACTTTCCTTTTGGGCTAAGGTAATTTAATAATGTTGAGCAAAGTGACGTGAAGTTGAGGCAGAATTTCTTCGGCCAGTACTACCGATTTTGCATTTGTCGTATAGATCGTGTGGTTTTGTGTAATGCATATCCAGATCCTAATGGGGTACGACATTTTAGTAGTACTTGAGTGCTTATCGATCTCTATTTCCAACCATTCTTTCACGTCACAGTTTTTGATGCCTTGCATTCACGAATTGGAAAGGAAAAGTTGTGGACGGAATTGGAGCAGATCCCTTTTCATTTGCCAGGCTTCAATAGTGCGGCGGAATTTTAGTGAGAAGGTGTCCCATTTTTCCTTGGTAACCTATAATTATAAGGTTAGATACCGTAATATTTCCCTCCCCAAGGGATTGATTTCAACATACTTGAAATGGTTAACAGTGACAAAAAACCTCCAAAAGTAAATCCGCTGCTATGGTTAGAAGGAAAACATGATTTCCTACTCAGACATTTCTCGGTGCGTACTAAAGGAATCTTGTGATCGATAATCACAAGAAGAGAGAAAGAGGTAGATGTGGATCCGGTGTAAGATGAAGTAAGTTGTGATCCCTCATGCATAAAATGGGATAATATCGACTTAAGGGATTTGAGAAATATTCGTAGACAGCCAAACCGTTCTAAACTCTGGCGCATAGGTTTATACTTTTAAGTGTTCGGCTAAGAGGCTAAATTGATTCTATGTGCTGGACGATGAACACTGTCTTAAACATCAAGTTTCTTCGAATAGAGTTTGACGGGGTTTTATTCTTAATCCCACTGTTGGTGGTGGAAACTGGTTCAATTATATTTATGCGGGTACGCTGTCAAAGTTCATTTCATCTCCATAGGAACGGACGTGTCATTCGACTTGACTTTTTTTGTGGTGAAAGGGTGCAAGTGTGAAGTTGTGAAATGCATTTTTATGACCCTACTTATTCCACTGATACTCATTGAGCTTGATCCCATAAGATCAGACCACATTGCACATGCTACACCGATGCTTTTTTCTTCCAGATTGAAGGCCTAATTGCTTTTATTGCGGTCACATCCAAGCCTATTACCTACATGCGTGTATGCGTGCGTAAAGCATTTGAATGCCTATAAATCCTTCCTCAATTTCCAGACCAGTACACACACAAGTTCTATGCATATTACGAGAGTAATAAATTTCTCTTTTTATTACGCAATCAAACTTACTGCACTCTGACTTTGGTACAGATAGAAAAGTACACATTGCATTTGCTTTCATCACATCGTGTTAGTATGCAAGTGAAGTGATCGTTCGTGAATGCCAGGGTCAAAAGAAATAGCCTCTCTATCAGTCAAATGCATTTATTTCTTTCATGTAATACGTCAATGTTTTCATCTCAATTCTACGAAAAGTCATTTTGTTTCGAGTGGCACTTTCTGTTCGTCTTTTTTATTTATTTTTTAAAGATTTATTATCATGCAATTTCACTTGACATCTAAATTCACTCTGGAGGCAATGCGGAATCACGGCAGATGTACAGAATTGTCCTTTGTTATTTGTTGCACCATTACATATGAATCAATGCCTGAATTTTAAGAAAAACTGTGTCCAAGTGGAAAGTCCTGTTTAGTCGCCAGTGTACTAAATTGCCGGCTTTGACTGACTCCTTCTTCACATCGGATGTCTTCTTGTCTTTGACCACCGTTTAAGTCAAAGTTCCATTTCTATTTTATGCCACTCTACACGAGAAGAAGAAGAAGAAGCAGTAAACTTTTTGTGACTCTTTCTTGTCTTGTCTTTAGAGTTTAGCGTGGTTTGTCACGGTCATGAACAAGCATGCAACTCTTCCATAATAAGATAAAAGAGTTCACTTTTACTTGCTTTAGTTGCAGGAGCCTGGAGGTAGCAGTAAAAAAAGTAGTTGTGGTCATTTGGTCGTTTCCCTTATCTTGTCCAGATTTTAATAGCCCAATCTATAAATGTCGCGTTGAGGGATTCTTCTTCTGCTTCTTTACTTTCTTCCTTCTTCTTCGAAACTTTGATCAAAAAATGACCACCACTCCTCCCTTCTGTAGTTCATGCTGTGATACCATGTTGTCTCCTAATCCCCCTACATACTCCGAATGCAATCTTGACGTACTTCATTTTTTGTAGTGAAATATTTTTACAATTTACTTTTCTTTACAGATTTACGATCCACGGATGCTGGTCAATATTCCTGTGTGGCCTCTTCCGCATCTGGAGAGACATCTGCGACATCAACGCTGAGTGTGGAGTCTCCAACGAATCCAAATATTGCATTTCATAGATCCAACCTGGCCCTTCTCCCTCCACCACCGTCGCAGCCCATCCTAGTCAATGAAACTCAATCAACCTCCGTGACCCTCTCGTGGACATGGGGCACGAGCAAAGTCAATCTACCAACAAGGACCTCACCCCTCCTCGGTTTTAGTGTGGAAGCTTTCAGTCCCGATCTCCAGACTGGATGGGTGAGCGTGGGACACCGAATCTACGGAGGAAGTAGAACTGGAGAAGTTATCATCCACAGCGTCGAGGGACTCAAGCCTGAGACAACTTATGTCTTCATCATTAGAGCTGAGAATATGGAAGGCTTTTCTTCCCCATCTCCAGTCTCAGACTTGATAAAGACAAAGCCTAGGCAGAGTGGGAGTGGAGGGAGGATGAGGGAAGAGCTGGACGATGAGGAAGCCAGAAATCAATTGTCTACTGCAGATATTGAGTTAATTAGTGCAGATGCTGCTTCATCAACCTCCATCAGGATTTCCTGGAAGGTTAATAATTACTACTTAATCCTCTTATTTATCATCATCATCATCCTTGTCATTAGCCAGATATAGAAACTTGGATACATTTCCTCATCCTCATGAAACCCTCTGGAGTAGAGAGAGAAGCAGATTACTTCTCCTAGTCTCTTTCCCATCCTGAGAAGAGAAAGCAATTGTATTCAATTGAAAGTGAAACAACACAGGACAGAGCAGAGTATTTAGGTTTTAGCCAGGGTGAGCTGTTACACAATTCGAAGAGGATCACATGAGGAGAAAGTTCAATTTAGTCTCTCTCATCGTTTATGAAAGCAAATACTGTTTGGCATTGTTTATGTTTAGTTCCTTGTATCGCAACCTTCATCTTGTATCATGATTGTGATCATCCATTCTATTATTATTACGTCTCCTTCTCTTTTTTTTTTGTCTTTTGATTGTATCACTGAACTTAAGCAGCTTAAAAGGAAATGGAATTGAACTGTTGTGTAGTAGTCAAAAGAAAGATGAGATCTGTAGGAAGGACGCATTATTCACTGGAGCTTAACAACTTGATCAGAGAACTTTTTTGTGGGACTGGATGGAAGCAACTTTATTTTTTTGTTCTTCAGCGTTGTTGTTGTGCTCTAGATTCTTTAACAAAAGACAGAATGACATACCCGAACATGATCAACAGAGATGATATCATGATAATCTGTTTCACATAAATTGTATTAAAAGAAGGAGGTTACACAAGGAACAAAAAACCAAACAAATTATTGTAGAAATTCAAGGAACACAAGAAGGGAAAGTGAAGAAAGCAACCAAGCCTAAAACCGCACACCGTTGTTAAGGCAATCGACGCTTTGGTGTTTTGTTTTAGCAAAAGTCATAGATGAGAGGCCCTCCTCTCTTGAGGTTCATCAGGTTTGTCAGTAGAATTAAGCCGCCACTTGTCTAATTTCGTTTTGATTAATTGCACCAACAACAGCAGTTTCTAGAGTTAGCAGCAGCAACAATAGAAGAGAAAGTTGATGCTAGACTGACTTCGTCAAGACGACTATATAAGCGTCCCAACTTCCATTCTAATTTAACTCTTCGACTCTAATTAAGCGACATGGTGAGCTCAGGAGGAAGGAAGAGACAATGATACTTGAAGTTTTCCCTTAGGATGCATGCATATGCAAACATTGATGAAGTTCTGAAATGCATTCTGGGAAACTCATCTCTCAACTTTAATAAAGGAGGAGGAAAATGCACTTCCAAGGCATTAATTATTCAAAGAGGTTAAATAAGAAGATTTCACCTCTTTCCAACTGACTGACTGAAACGTCATTTCCTCTTCTACGTATTCCCAACAGTTCCACAGTTCGTTAATATTTGAGTATTTGCATACTTAGGTAGCTGACTTTGAAGGAGAAAAATTCAAAGTTAAATACACTTCCATCGAACAAACATTAAAGGATGATGATGTGTTTGGTTTATCAACGTAAGACACGGCTTCTTCATTTTTTTTATTATTATTTAAATTTCAGGTGTCCAAGTCCTCCATAAGATATGTGGATGGCTACTACATTCGATATCGGGAGACAGGGTCTGGGGTTCCATTCCAAGGCTATGGCATCCTGACTGTGGTCGCCCAGAAGAATGACTTTGATGCTTACTCACATGTCATCCAAAACTTGAGAAAGTCCAGCAGCTACAAAGTCTTTGTGTCCCCCTTCTACAAGAGTGTGGAAGGCCAACCATCCAACACCAAAATTGTTTCATCTGCAGACGACCGTAAGTTCAATTTACGACTGTACGCTTGTAACTTTTTATCCTCTTCTTGGTTCGACGCCATCCTTCAACCACAAGACTTTTTCTGATGAGGAATTAATATTAATGTCCCCTTAAACATAAATCACTCGTCGATCCAAATCAACAAACCTGACAAGCCTTCATTCAACTCTGGATGGTAGAGTAGAGAGCTATCTTTGTATCTTCATCGAGTTTTTTTCTTGTTCTATTGACTTTATGACTTATGACTTGAAACAGTCCAGCCAGACATGAAGAGTTCTTTTGAATATCATACACGAAGAAGTACCTAGAGTTTATTTAAGGGTGAGAATATAAGGAAAACTCAACCCTATCTTATTTTAATGTAAACCATCAACTTCTTCTTGACTGCCATGGCAACCATCCTACTTTTTATTCATTGTTCAGAGAAAGCAACGTCAAAAATCTAAAAAGAGGATGCGGTATTACTTTCCCCCATTCAGCCTTTTCAAATCTCGAGAGACATTTTACTCCTCCATTCATTTGTCTGTCTGTCTGTCAGAGTCTTTCTCTAGCTTTCTCTATCTCCCACATTCATTACTCACTTTGGACAGAAGTGCATTCTGAAATTGCAATGATCGGAACTTCGTCGACTGCACAATATTTGTACTCTTCAGGGCTCCGTAGGTAGATATGAGCATTTGAAAGAAAGAGTCAGCCTCGTTTTGTTTGTGGCTGTTCAGTAATGAATGCTCAGCACGATGGATGAGTAGACGACACGACAAAATACACTGACATATTAGCTAGCTATGTTTCGACTTTCCTGGAAGTTTTTGGAACAAAGAGAAATGGAAACGGCAAATTCACTAATGAAAGGAAGAGGAAATGTGAAGTGAGGGAGAAGAAGAATTTTAGGAGAAAGAATAGGAAGGAAAGGAAATCTAGTCAGATTACGTGAATGCATACATTATATCAATTTATGTAACCGTGAATGTTTAAAATTAACAATAAATTCTGTACATGTCTAAAGCAGAGAAGGAAATAGGATTGAGAACGACTTTGTTTCGAAGTATACTTTCTCTCTCCCCTTCCTTTTCCAATCCCACCTTCAAAATGCAAGGGTGTAGTTGTGGTTGGCTAATGGTGGCATTAATAACGGCCTCGCTTTCTCTTTCCACTGTACTTGTGACAGACAATAATAATGGTGGAGAAGCATGATTGAATAATAATTATTATACATTTTACTTTGTTTTCCAGGTCCATCTGCTCCACCGCAAGGACTTGTGATTAAAATCATAAATGCCACTGCCGCCTCTGTCCGATGGTCACCTCCGTCAAGCGAAAATCAAAATGGCCAGTTGAAGGGATACAGGGTAAGACAATCATTGGTTTGTGAAACATGCACTCAAAGTGCATTTCTACATGACACGATTGCCATGGCGAGAAAACTCTCACGTGTAGACCAATTCCATCTGCAGATCCTCCATTTTACTGGCTGCTCTTTGATGTGATAATTTCTCACTGCCGTAGATATCTTTGTGCGAAGTGAGGACAGTTAATGATAAAAAGTGAAGTGTATGCCTTCAAGAGACGCATTATCTCTAAAGAAACAAACGCAGGCGAGGCGACACGTTGCTAAAAGACTGGAGAAGTGGTTGTTAGCTATAATGTAAAACAGTAGAAAGGGAAGAAATGAGGAGGAAGGAAGTATTTATTACGTTTTTCTATTGTTTCCTTCTCCACTTTACTTTGCTCTTTAGAGTTTCTTTTCACTCATTTAGTAGCTTCAGTCTCTCGTGTTTTAACGCATATTGCATCAACCACCTTATGCCATTAATGGATACAACGCTTCTACGAGAGGAAGAATGAAAGAATTGGGGACCGACATGCGATGGATGCAGTCTTCTGGCGAGGACGAAGACGGTAGCGTACCGTCGTCGTCGTGTTTTCCCTTTGTTACTGGAAAGTATAAAGGGAAAGAAGAGGCGAGTGGATGGGATAATGCACACTTTCTATATCCGGTAGAAGCCATAGTCACTTCCTTTCACTTTATATTACCTTAAATTAGGAAAACACTGATCTACTTTTACTTCTGTCGCGACTTATGCCTGCTTCACTTCACTTCCTCCTTCCCCCTTTCCTTCTTCTTCAGCTTCATTATTGTTAATCAATGAATGAGGGTGGTGGAGTGACAGCTTTTGCTTCTTTACCATGACAACTATGAAGCTGAGTTCCTAAGTATATTTGATTTTGACAATTCTTTCACAATCTTCCAGTTATTAATGAATTCCTATGTTCCCCAATGAATAATTATACATTTCATAGGATGGAATGTGCTTGATAGGTTGGAGCCATTCTTCGGAAATGAGAAGAGGAAGTTTGATTAATTACTGCATCACTACTTTACTATTAGACTACCTAAGTTGCTTCTGAAAATGAAACTTTGTTTCACTTTTTATCCGAAATTAAAAGTGAGGTGTGGAGAAATGGGAAAGTTCAAACGTCCCTTGAGTAACTCGGACGCCTTGCACATTAGACCGTCAGAGAGAAAGTGGTGCCTTTGGGTGAAAACTGGGAGAAGAAATTGCAAAGTTCCGCAACTTTTCGAGTTGCGTTTCTTTTGTGCATGATTCACGACTTGGATTCTAGGCTGTTATATTGGTTCGTGCGTAAAAGTTTTAGTAGCCTCTTACAGACTTGTCGTAAATATCACGTTTGGTTGAGACTGTTTGAGTTGGAGGAAGGAATTACTTTGGAGTTTTAGGACAAAAGAAGTGGCCAAGAGAGTTGAATTCATTGCTTGATTGAACATTTGGTTCACCAACCACTTTATGAGTAGGCTTGGACCGCAGACCACATCATGCGTCATCCTTATCCTAGTCCAGGGTGGCGTCCATAAGCAGCCCTTGTTTTTTAAAATGTAAACCGTAAACTCAGCAGATGCCTCGTAATTTAATGACCATGAAGAAGGCGTGCAATCTTTATTTTGCTTGTTTTTACGGCACCTCTCATACATAAAAGAGATTTTCAGATGGAAGTGGTCATTACGAAGTTTAACTGGAGGGAAAGATTCGCATAGGCTAAAGGATATCTTCAGAGATTGGTTTTATAATCTTCCCAATAATTCATATATTTTCTCTTTCTTTCTATTTTTAGGTCGAAGTCCGTGGAAATGATTCCAGGATCCATGCTGAAATGGACTTTTCTCCAAACGTGTCTTCCATCGTGTTGAACAATCTAACCATCGGACGTCTTTACATGATAAGAGTCTCAGCTTTCACCTCGGTAGGCTTAGGACCATACACTTCCCCCCTGGAAGTCCGAATGGACCCTCTCCTCCTCCTCCTGGACACTACCGGGGGTAAACGACAGAGCGGCAACGGAGTGACGGCGGAAAGCGGAGGCGGAGGGGAAAGCCAAATTTTGAAAGAAGTTTGGTTCATAATTCTGATGGGGGTCCTCCTCTTCGTGTTTCTTCTTCTCCTTTCAATTATCCTCTACACTAGGAGGAAATCCCACGGCAAGAAGGACCATATTTCAAGTGAGACTTCTGTTTTAGTTCCCTATTGTCTCTGTATTAGTCTGCCTTTTACTCCCTCGTTATTTCTTTCACTGTCGTAGTCATCTTTCCTGAGAGTGAAAGAGAGGGGAGTCAATGGGAAAGTATAGAAGAACGTCTTTGTTGGTGGGAAATGGTGACAACTGACGGCCTAGTTCCGTTCTCATTCTTCTGGGAGACCAAAGTTATTCTCTCCATCTTCTTCTCCTTGAGAGGATTACTTTATCATTAATTTAATCAGTCACACCACCCTGACTCAGATTATTTCAATTTCAAATACTAAATTATTATCTCAGCAGGGAATATTTCCTGTCTCTCAGTTTCTACCTCCCACTCCCTAGATTCATCATCATGCATATTTTGTACAAGGAGAGAAAGATATTAATATTTGTTAACTCCAGTTTTGTCATGTTAAAAAGCAAAGAAATGCCTGAGTTGTCTCTCAAAGACACATTTCTCATAGCTTTCTTTCTGTTAACATCAACAATGGGCTTCAGTTATGGAGTTAAAGTGGTACAAATGACCTATTAAAGTGTCAAGTGATGTGGGCGAATGAAATGAAAGAGTGAGAACTTTTTCATTTTTCTCACGCCATGTCCATGTCATCTTGTTCTTTAGTCTTAAATGCACTTGCATCATCGCATGTTCACTCTTTGATTGTTATTGTTATTATTCTATTATTAAGTTCACAAAAAACTAGTTGGAGAGGCGTAGAAGAGAGAACATTTTATGACACGGATGAGCAATTACTTGATTGTTTAACTCCCCACAAGACAAAGACACCCTGTCATTAAATTAAACCACGTTTCTATTCATTAGAAGGCGTGAGTGAGTGAAGCGAGGCATATCCAGTTTATGCTTCGGCAAAGAAAATTAAAGGGCAGGAAATGGGCAAATTATTATGTTTTCTTCTACGATGCCTTTCCAAAGGGTCAAATAAACGCTTGCACTTTTAATCACAACTTTCTAAGAGATCTTGTCTTAATTTAGGTGTGGTAGTGGCTCCTCACTCAGACTCTCAGTTCGTGAGTGGGAAACAAAGCTTGTGGATTGATCAAAGATGGAGGCCCTCAGACGCGAGTGATAAAGACTCTAGCAGGTCAGAAGCCAAATTACTGGGCAACAATCATCATCATCATCATGCCCACCCCATGTTGAACACGAATGGAGAACTGGTTGAAGGGACTGACTATGCGGAGGTGGATGCTCAGAACCTGACGACTTTTTACAACACTACCAACAACAAAGGGATGATGCCACCACAGTTCCTTCATCAATATCAACAGCAACAGCAGCAGCCACAACCTGACCTGACGCCTTATGCAACGACGACTCTTATCCAACAGAGGAGGCCCAACTATGTGAGTCCCGTTATTATGCATATTTGAAGTAATTTTATACTTGACATTCATTTACTTCCTCCTAGGACCCTCTACCTTCCAATCCTCTCTCCATGGGTAAAAACTTGCACAGTGAGGGCCGAGAGTCGGATCAATTTAGTTCGGGTAAGGAAAAGAAGCTTGGATAATTAAATCGGGGACTTTGATTTCCACACTTTCTTCTTTTGAGAAAGTTTTCTTTTCTGCATGCAAATGGACATAATTTTGGGTACTAAAGTTTGATGTGATTTAGGTCGATCGAAACTTTCATTTGGTTCTAATAACTTCAACAAATTCAAGTCATCTCATGCTTCACCATCACCGTCTCCCTCGGCCCCAATGAAAATGGTGAGTTTTTGGTTTGGATTACTTACAGTAAAGTATAGAGATAGCAGACCCCTTCACAGATGAACGATTGCGTCTAATTGTCCATAGGGCCATTTGATTCCCCCTTTTTGGTTTGGTTTTGAGTTGAAACCTCTAATTTCACGCTCTAATTTTCTTATCATGATTTTATTTCCTGTACAGCTCCCAATGGGTGTGAGGATGGGATGCTACCCTAGTCCAGGCCCCAACCGATCTCATCCTATGATGGAGCATCAGTTATCTTCCCAGTACCACAACCAATATCACCATCACCACCCGTACTCCCACCACCAACTTCATCAGCAGCAGCAGCAGCCACATCACGCGACGGAGAATTTGTACCATATCGGAGAGATTTTCAGCCCAAATAAGTCCGCATCTGTGAATAATGGACTGTCAGACGCAGTCTACCAAAGCGGTGACCCTGAAGACGGTGGTGGTAATTTCTTTCCCCAGCATCAACAGCAAAGCATGTGTCCGCTAATTGACAGAGAGATCCAGTCTTCCCTCCCAAGCCTTGCTTCGGACTCCACGTCCTGTAACCTGTACGCTGAGGCGGAAGATGTGATTCCAAACTCTGGGAATTATTTCAATGGCCAGGGTGGTAGTGGAAGTAGTGGAAGTGGTGGTGGTGGTGGTCACCATAACAATCCATGTCGACCTTCTGCTGTTGCTACCACCAAGAACTCACGCTCGACTTCACCTGCCTACAGTAGTGATAGCTTCAATAGCGGCAAGTCAGGGAGCAAAAGACTGTACAATAGCAAGGCCAACAAGAAGAAGTTTGACAATTCATGTAAATCTTTAGAACGACGGCATTTAGCCCCTCTCCTACCTGGAAGGACTCTCGGTAGGTTATCTAATTAACCTTGGAACGATCCATTTTTTATCATACAAATAATGGAGTCTTCTCAATTGCAACCATTATCGTTTGAGGCTTCGCATAAAAAGTTGATTCGATCGGTTGGTCTCAACACGACAAGTTAAATATAGTCGTAGCGTGCCCTGTTAAAACCAGAAACATAGTCCGAAGTAGGGCTTCGAGTGTCTCCTATGCGGAGGAAGAGAACCAAGGAGAAAGCCAGAAGCCCTTTTTGTTTCAAAGTTGGGTTGAGTTGACTCCAGAGGGCATGGGAGAGAGTTCTTTCTCTTCTGTGTCTATTCTTATCACAGCGATACGATATCTTATCTTCTCTGATATCCTTCTAATTGAATCGAATATTTGTATTGATTTCAGATGAGTCATCCTACTCAAAACCAGCCTATCCTGAAGTTAATGGGTTTCAAAAGCTGACAAGGTTCCCAAGGCCAACGATATCACAAAGTCAATTGGACAATGAGTATCCTGATTGGCAACAAGACTGTTCGGCATTGAGACTTCCAAAATCCCTCAAAGAGTCAAATGCATGACATTTATTAGGAAACGAACAAATTAATCATCAGCCTGCCATACAAATGCCTCCTCCTTCATCCAATGCTTTCATAAACAACGTCAGGCCCCAGGTTCCATACACTCAAGATGTGGAGCTTCTGTGGTCAATGATGATGAATTCCAGTCAAAGTCAATCTCATTTCTCTAACGCCCACAACACTGCCACTGGAGCCCCTGAGCCCAATGAAGTGTTTATTGTACGAGTGGCGACACCAACCCCAGGCGACTCGAGTCAATGTGGAACACCAGGAAGGAAAGTATCTTCTAGGGCTTCCTTCACATCCTCATCATCGGGACAAAACAAATCTCAGTTAGAATCCAATGGTTGGATTTGACCAGACCAATAATTGTAGTATTTCCGAACAAGAATCTCCAGTAGATTTTAATTGATTTGTGTCACTCGCATAATTCACTTCCTGAAAAGAGGAAAGCCGGAGACAATTTTACTGCAAAAAAGAAAGAAAGTCAGTCCTCAAAATAAAATAAATTCCCGTCTCTCAAGTCAAAGTTTCATTAAATTCACTCAGACTTTTGTGAGGCTTCTTTCTTTCTTTGGAGTAATCAACATCTTTCCACGGATCCTTCTTCTTCTAAGTCACAGCCTATAAGGCATTGATTGGGGGAGAAGATGTGGGGGCTATGAACCATTATTTCCCGGAGACAAGTACTGCTCCACTGACTGCCGAAACTAATTTTTCCTCATCATCAATATCCCAAAACTTTTCTCATTCAAACAACATTTTGATATTTAGTATAGCATAAAACTCTCTCTCTGTCCAAGAAGAGTAGTAGTTTTTTTGCATTGGATAAGGAAAAGACGAGATGCAAAAAGGCAGTTTGGTTGGTTTAGTTTAATATTGAATTTAAGAAGCCAAGAAGTTTTTGATACGTAGTTTATATAAAGCGTGATGAGAAAAGAAGTCTCATCATCCTCGTGTCTAGTCTCTTGATTTAATTTAAAAGCTATATACGTTAACTTGCTAATGTATTTAGGAAATAGAAGGAAAAGTAGCCCATTTTACTTTTGACAATATGTGAATAATCTGTAAGCATTAATACCTAATAACTTAAGGTAGAAAGTAATCATCATATCAGAAATCAGTGGTCATCTATGTGGACAATTAGTAGTAATAATTACTAGTCACTTGTGCCACTCACTGTCTCCCTTGTGCTAGAATTGGATAAGCTTAGCTACGAAGGTCACAAAAATAGATCTACAAAGAAGTTAGACTAATGTTATTTTGTACAGTTGATATACTCACTCAGTAAATTTACGTCAGACTATCAAGGAACAGCTATTAATTGTAATTGTAAATGCTTAATAATGAACTTGTACAAACATTCATGGCTACTTAACCTGTACAGCAATCTCACGATTTTATTCTACTTTGTTTGTTTGGAGTCAACACGATTAATGTAGGTTATTCGCAAGCGCTGAAACTTTATCATTTATGACTTGAGACGAGTAAATAAAATTGTCAAACCCTCTCAACAAATGGATATATGACATCTTTGTAGTCTTACATTGATTTAAGAAATGCAATCAATTCCCGAGATACGATGTGCCAATGAAGTTGCTATCGCAACTACGAATGAAATACAAATTAAACAAAAGATACACAGACATTTCACTATAGATGGATAGATGTGTGCCGTGGTGAAAGCAGGTATCTTTCACTTTCTCCTAATTTCTCCAGTCGTCGTGGCCCACTTCAACTTTGTTTGCACAGAGAAGAGAAGCGTCGTTGCCTCGCCATCATATAATGTGAACCCTACTTGAAGTACCCCGCAACTTACTTTTGAGTGGTTTTCCTTCGTAAGTTTGGTTTGTAGGTAGGTTTCACAGAGGAAGACGACGACAGACATTAAAAGCTGGATCAAACGGTTTTCCATTTACCACCCACTCACTTCCAGAGGAAAGTGGACCTCTAAATTGTATTCAGTAACATGAAAATTGGATTCACTGAGCAAATTGTGTGGGGTTCCATTTTGATCCTCTAAAACACATTTTATTTGAGGCGTGACCCAACATTTTGAATCGAAATTTCAAAGGGAGTGTTAAATAGAGCTTCAATTTGTCCACGTTTACGATTAATTCATTTTGCTTCACACTTGTTAATTTCATGCGAATCCGAATAGTAGTGTTCCCTTTGCCCTAGAACAAAGAGGAAAGTCGCATCTATCGCTTCTCTTCATCTTTGGAAAAGTATTGTAATGCCCCACCGTCATATGCTACCAAAGGTTTGAGATATCTTCTTACATACTTGTCGCGTGGTTAAACCTAAATGGCAAAAGTCAAAAGGTGAGAGAGAGAAAGACATGAAATATTGTCTTGAAAAGAAAGTTTAGTTGGAGGAGAGAGAGAGAGAGAGAGAGAGAAAGTATAAAGTATGGATACTAAATGTGCTTTTAAAGTCAACCAAAAATGAGGATAGAGCCCCAAGTCAAATTCTCTAATGGGCCATATGTCGTTTTGCTACATCCAATTTTCAAATAGACATTTCACCTTTTTCATCCTCTTTCTTTTTATAATGCACTCTTCTTCCTCTTACTATTTTTGGAAAAATGTTTTTCCTTGACGACAGTCGACTTTTACAGGTCTGACTGCTTCTTTGCGTTGCGTCATTCAAACATCCGCAGTACCTTGATAACGACAGGTTGACTCACGGATATTCGTCATATCATATCGTCAGTCGGAGCGTCGTACTTGCAGTCAGTTGTCAACATGACGTACACACAGGTAAAAATAGTTTAAAAAATGAACATAGCCTCCGTTCTTGAGGTTTCACTGAATAGTTTATACTGTTTAAAAGTTATTTATCGATAAGGTGACATACAATCAGGGTTGCAAAAAAATCAATTATTGATGAGATTATTCGGTATCCGCACTTATCAGTAAATACCATACCAGACAATGCCATTATTGGGAATAATTTGTGTCAAAATGTCACCAAGATCTATCTTATCTTTCACCCGAAGCTTCATCATTTGTCAGTTAAGGACGACACAGTCAGTCTTTGGCTTCCGTCCCTAAATAGAATCATTCCACGCTCACTACACAAGCATTCAAAATGAATAGGGGTTATTTTCTCACTTTTGTTGCTGTATGTGCATTGTTTTCTTCTGTCCAATCACAAACATGTCCTGATTGGAATGTCCTGCCCTGTGTGGAGGCCGAATGTAGTGCTCTGAATGGGACATGTGGGGGTACCAACAACAACACTTGCATCTGTCCTTCAGATACATTTCCTCATTGTGTTGCCATTGGCAGCGGGTGCCAACACCTCCCGGAAAAAGTTCAAGACATATGTGGAACTCACGATCATTGTTTGAATGTTTCATTTGAGGGAGTCATTGCGCACGTCGAATGTCGCGAATTAGTCCCCCCTTATGGGAGGTGCGTTTGTAGACAAGGGGAGAGTGTCGGAGCATCGGATGGAAAGTGTTACAGGCGTGTGGGCTACGATGAAGTGTGCTACGTTCCGGAACAGTGTCAAGAATTTTACGGTGACTGTTTGAACGGCGTTGGGGGCGATAGAAAGTGCGGTTGTCGCGAAAACGAAATTTTTCATGACAAATGCTACCAGAAGGTGGAGCAAATTGGAGGCGCATGTGAGATCAGTGAACAATGCACAATGGGATGGAACTCTGTGGACAACGTGACCGTTTGTCATGACGGGCGATGTCAATGCATCAATGGAACCGCAGTTCAAATTGGAAATCAGTGTTATTCAGTAAGTAATCACAAATAGACTCGAGTTCCTTAAGGACTATTTTCATCCTTCTCACATTAGGTTCGAAGATTTGAATACGAATCATGTGTCGAACACGAGCAGTGCACCGAGGGACTTGGACCATTTTCCAACTGCAATTATCTAACTAGAGTTTGCCGTTGCAGTGATGGGACAGAATTTGTGGATGTCGACGAACCGGAGCGTTGCGTCGACCCTCGACCTTTAAACACGACTTGCTGTTCGTCCGGCGAATGTATGGCATCCGTTCCTGACTCTTACTGTCCTAATCATCTCAATCCAGAGTGTCAGAATTCCTCCACGTGCCATCTCAATCCACAGTGTCAGAATTTCACCTGCCGATGTGTGGAAAACACTCTTCCATGGGACCAAAGTTGTTACAAATTGAAAGTTGTTGGAGATTTCTGCGCGAGTGATTTAGAATGCAGGGTTCCAATTGACGGAGAGGTTGAGTGTAATCCTAGACGAAGCATGTGCATTTGCAAAGAGGGATATTCCCCAGACAATCAGGGGAGAAGGTGTGCCAAAAATGGGGGAAACGTTTTATCCCTTTCCTTCGTCATCATCTTGTTATCCTCTTTCATTAATTTTAAGAGCCTTTGAGAAACGTGTATAACTTAAAAAAACTTTGTACATTTTGAACAATAAATTGCATCGTGTTGTGTGAACTTTGATACCCTATGGTTGGTTGGTAGTATTTGGAGAAAGTATCTAGCATGAGGGGAAAAGAGAATGTGCATAAGGCGATGAGATCACATGCAATATGTCACAGATCATCTTATACTGTTGTACAGCTCACAAGGGAGCTGTTTTATTGCAGGAAGGGTGGATTCCTCTAGGTAAGAGATGAAATTGTCAATTTTATTCCTATACACTGTTTGCTTACTCTGCATTTTTCCCTTTCATCATCTGCATATTTCATTTTCATTATCATCATCATATCGCATACACAGTCCTCAGAACATCACTATCATCATCACGACACAGAAAAAAGAGGATAACAGTTTACCGGTTCCATTGAAGGGCATTGAGATACATGGAGTTCCCCTCTAAAATGTTCGTTTGGTAGATCAAATTAACCCGAATTCAACATTCGATGCGTGTACAAAATGAAGTAGGAAAGGGAAAGTTTAACAAAAAAATTGAGGGGAAAGAAAGAAGAGGGTGTCCCTTTCTCCTTTTTCGTTGATATTCATTCACTCATCAGCATCAGATCAAAGAGAAAACGGAGAGATGTTGATGGGAAGAGGCATAATTGAGCGAGATAATGAGGAAATGTATGTAGAGAGACCACACCTATAAATAATCAATGACCTGCTTTTACTTCTTCACCACAAACCTTTCCAGCATCGAACTTGTTACATCATGTTAACTATACAATTTTCACTACGACCGTTTCCGTCCGTCGCATTGTCTGTTCATAGGAACATCGGTGTCTGATCTGATGATTCATGAAGGAACGCATTTTGTTCTGCTGTAGAATGTTTAAAGTTTTGTGGTAAACCCGTGAAACTATGAATGCAGAGACAAAGTTAAATGTGGTCTTTGGTCTGTAAGGTGTGGATTTTTCTCATACATAATGCTGGACAACTTTAGAAAATCAAAGACATGGCAATCTTTACCTTTTACTTTAACTTTTGCCATCCAGTCCAGACCCCTTTAGTAGCTTACACTCTTTGCTCTGCTCACCAACGGAACAAATTAGTAGAACTCAATTATGAAAGATTCAAAGCTGAAAAGCAGGAATGTGAAACGCGTCTTTTCCTTTTATTTTTCAAACGCCAACGAGCCACATTTTGAGGGAAAGAAAGCAAGAAAAAAGACCCTCCGGTTCACAGTTTACAAGTCAATGTCGTGCTACATTCATTCCGGAACTGTTTATCAAGAAATTTATCTACAGTCAGGTGTAAACTTTTATCCCATTTTATATAACTTTTACATTTTATTTCTTTCTTTTTCTTTATTACCTCCATGAAAAGGATTTTTCCACTTTTATTGAATGCATTGTTCCATGACTGATTGGTATTGGTATCACTCAGCCTATGAATCAAAGAGAAAGTAGGTATATTCCATCATCAAAACAAGGCAGTTCGATTTGTTATCATCAACCAAACGCTACACAACAGCCTAGACCATTTTTCGTCTCCAGACACATTCAGCGTAGGCGACCTAAAGGAATCAGATTTATTTATTTTGCTTATGTGAGTGAAGAATCTTTCAAACCTTTTCAATAAAATGGCTCTATTTATTGTATCACGTCTATTATTCCATTCCCTGCCTCGAACGAGTGTCTATAGTTCCTCTCCTTCTTCTGTTTACACTTTTCTTACTCCTTTACTTTCCTTTGAAGTTCTTTATTTGTCTTTTTGCACGTCCCTATGCTCTCATTTTATCTCTCTTGAAAGTGAATGAGAGACAATGAATCTTCTCTTTAATTTTGCAACACCGTTCCTCACAGTTTTCTTCATTTTTATTATCTGAGAAACGATGTTAAATACTACAAAATGTCCCCTATAAATTCTTCTCATTTGCAAAGTATTGTTACGTCTACCAGAGCCCTCACTTCAAGGGATCACTCTGGGTCACGCTCTCAAAGTGGACACGGTTAGACTCATTTTGTAAGTACTACCTTAGTCGAAGAAGATAAAGGGCAACTTTTTTTGGGATGAGAGAGAAAAGAGAAAGTTGCTTTCGGGTAAATGTCTTATACTTTCTTTTTTTTGTCTGTGTGAGGGGTAGTAGATGTGCTCATATAGCTGGCTATTTAGTATGTCCCTTGTTTTGAAGAAAGGGTGGATGGCAGAAAGCTCGATAGATTTTTACTTGCGAAACTCTTTCTTATTCTTGGATCGTATAGAAACAAACTTTGCAATCAAGCTTGATAAAATTTCTTTCCAAAAGCAAAGTAACTAACTGAGCTATGTTACGTCTTCAAGAAGAAGGATTTCAAAAATTGTGGACGGTCGCTTCTTCATATTATCTGGATGTGTATGTATGAAAGGAGAAGAAGGATATTGAGCTATTGGAAGGAACCCCTAAAATTTCCTTCCGCCTGTCTCAAACTCAACGAGGCCACATGCATCTTCCTCATATTCATCTTCTCCTCTACTTTGCAATGTATCGGTTTCCTCTTTTTTATGTTATTTTTATCAGCGCAATAAATCATTTCATGAATGGAAAAAAATTGCCATAAGAAGTTGTGAAATTTCAGCTTAACTGAATCATCGGTCGAGTACGAGGGAAAGTTTTTACTTTATTCAACTGTTTGATGTCATTTTGTCACAAAAAAATGTTATTAAGTGCAAATTCCATATCTTCACTTTAAAAAGTAGACTGATTAAACTCATTGTAGTGCCTTAAGCTACACGCTCGTCCCCCATTTTCTGACCAATGCTCTATATTTTTGCGACAAAAATGAGTAGAGAACAAAAAGAAAAATGAAAGTGTGTGCTTCTGCAGTGATGTGCCATGGAAGATGGACTTGAAATGAAGATTTTGTTCAGTCGTATGTCGTCGTAATGGTGGAGAAGTGGTGGATGGAAACTGATTCTCTCTCCTCCCACCGTTTGATTTATACTGGGTAATGTCTCCACTTTCCTCTCTACACACATTTCTGTCTCAAAAAGCTTTCTCAACTTCCCAAGCTTTCTTCTTGTGCACATTAATGTTACAACAATTTTTCGTTTAAGTAGTCAACTCGACTCATACTCGTAGGAGAAAGGGAAGGGGTTCAAGAAGAGAGAGAAAGGGAAAATGCACTTGCTTTTCCATAACTTGAAGAAACTTAGCTAGTTGCCAATAGAGTGGTATTAAATAGACAGTTGAGAGGTCTTGCATAAATCAGATATTTTTCTACAATTTTCTATCTCCCTCTCTCCCTTCCAAAATTACATACTTAACTCCAAAGTGAAAGTATCTAGTAGTAGGATTATTATTACAACTCTGCGACAAAGTTCTCATTCATTAAATCACTCACTTTAAGAATAGAAACTTACCACTTAACCTTCCGACTCAGTCAGCTTTCTTCACTTTTGCAATTGCTTTTTCTTCTTCTTCTTCTTCTCCATTCTTTTTTCTCTGGATTTAATGGTAATGGCACATTATTGGAATTCTTCTCAATTTCTCAATCATTATTCCTCAAGAAAGAAGCTTCATAAAATCTTGGAAGGGTTTGTTGCGACAATGGCCATATAGGTTCATGGAACCTATTGTCCTCTCCACGCGTGATGTAAAAAGGAAAAGAGGATAGAATCCTTTTGTAAATAAAAATGGCACTCATAGAAACCTACACCACACAAATCGGTTAAATGTGTGTCCGGCATTAAGTAGCCTTGTTCTTCCCACCCTTGTTTATGGTCAATGTCCCACTCGTATAGCTTTTATTACCTGAAAGATCGACCCTTTGCTCCCAAAAGGTACACACACACAACACATTGTAAAAAAAAGATTGCGACAAGACTGTAATTGTCGTGTTCTTGATGCTCATTTTGAATTTGGGATGGAAGGAAAGCGTTACTGTCTATCGTCAGAAAAGTGGGTTAAGAGAGCATGTAATTTCCAGCAACAAATTTTTTCATGCAAATTTTGGGCAGGAGTGTGCTATCCCTCTCATCCTCCAATTCACAAATATTTATGATCATAGCTGCCCTACCAAGGATAGGGTTATTGTTATCTAACTTCATCCAGTTCTTACATTTCTTCATGTCCAAAAAAGAAGTAAAAGCGTCCAATTTTTTAAAATTAACAAGGATAGTTTTCCTTCCTGTTGAAAGTGTTTCTCCAGCCTAGTGTTTTGTCATGACCTAGGTTTACTACGATTCAATTCCAATGTTAATTTTCGAAAGTCTGTCCACAGACCCCCCTCATAGTTTAGAGTCTAGAGATAAAAGAGACTTAGCATGTGAATAAACAAGGATGTGTGTACGCTTGCATTTTTCTCCTGAAAATCTGTTGGTGTGGCAGATCTGCAGAGAAAATCACGTAAATAAAAAAATGGATTGATTGATGATTCATTCCATGTTTTGTGAACAATACATAATAAAAATGGAAAAGTTGATTCTGTCTTGGAAAAGAAATGACTTTCTCTCTCTCTCTCCTCCTTGACGATAAACGGTGGAACAAGTGCAGCATAGGGAAGTACATATGTCCCCCCCCTCCCTCCTTCTTCCAGCGTGAGAAAAACAGTGCTCATTTTCTCCAAGAAAAGTAGAAATTCTAAGAAATCTAAGAGAAAATCGTGTGTACGAAATGCAGCAATAAGAAAAGCGTGCAAGTTGCGTTGAGTCAACTCAACTAAAGCAAAGGAAGAAAGTAAATCTTACTCAAAATTCAGGTCATGCCACACTTGTACATACGTTGTTTCAACGGTTTGCTTAAGATTCACCACGTTTCTTTTGGTTTTAGCTTCAGCGTAAACGGAAAAAGGGAAACAAGACTGCAAGCCAAAGAGTGCATAAAGCTGAATCATTTTTCTAAAACAATTGCTTAATGTGAAAAAACAGAATTAAGCATTAGCTTAGCTACTAATATTTTCTTTTGACTCCTGTCTGGACAACTGAATTCTGAAATTAGGGTTGAAATTCACGCTGTTGATGCTAATTCAGCAGCTCGCCGTTTTAAAAAACATGACAAGTTTGCTTTTGTAAGTTTGCTGTTTGTAAGTTGGTAAAAAACTGCCTCTTTTTAAGGTGTAAAGTGGTTGTGACGACTTTCCGGATAAAACAGAAATGATTGTCTTTTTCTCCAATGAAATCCAGTTCCAGAAAGTGGAAAGATAATGTGAATTCAAATGTAAGTAGAAACGACTTGTCCCGTCGTCTCGTCGTATATGCAAAAGGTGTAAAGTAAACACCCAGAATAAAATTTGGGAAATGGAAAGCAATTTTGTCTTTCGCTCTGTAAAATATTTACCGAATGTAAATACAATAGCCTATGGCAGGAGGGAAAGAAATTGAAAATTGGATTGAATTCTCAAATTGTATTTTGTGGTACGATTGAGCGACAAGTTGGGTCAGACCGGAATTGGGTAATTGTTTCTTCCAGGTATAAGATAACCTACCGCTCCAGGGTTTCACGGCTCCTGGGTTTTTGACATTATAAGGCACACAAAATCAAAAGGTATTGGAGCCAAGTGTTGCATACATTTTGCAATACTTTTGTGGTAAGAGTTTCTATGAATTTCATATTCTGTTCATCAGCAGTAGTTTTCAGTTTGCGTAATTTTGAGGCATACAAATGTGGCCATGTTGTTGTTGTGCAATCGTATATCTATCAGCTTTTCTAAGTAGGTGTTTTGCAATTCTATGTTGAAATGTAGGTACCCACTGACAATAATACCTACAAACACTTTCACCACCACATGTCCTTTTGTGGCAACAAATACCCATTCCTTCTATATGGGCCACAAAGTTTCCCCTAAAGAGTGAGAGAGTTAATACGATGGGTTGATGATGTGATAAAAATGATGTGTGCAGACATGCTACCATAAGCGTTAAATAATGTAGAAGGAAGCTTCATTTTGAATTCATTGGAAACTTGCTTAGTTTAGTTGCATCCGCATCCTCCTCTCTCCCCACGAACAACAGTTCTTCTTCTCTTATCATCATAATATCATTCCACACAGAGCATAAGTGTGCTATCACCACCATCGTTCTGCGTTTTTTCTTCTTCACTTTCACTTCCTCCCTTTGAGGATTTTTCTATAAGCCGCACACATTTCCCCCACCAGCTAGCAATGCCAGGACAGTTCTATTATGTTTCAACTTTTTAAGTTTGAAAGACCATTCTTCCTTCATAAAAGTTTAATCGGTTGTTTTCTCCTTGAGCTCTGAATGTAGCCATTCCAAAAACAAGCAAGAGGGTGGTCTGTTTGTTGACTTGACAACAATTTTGTTTTGCAAATTGCCTCTTTTGCATGAAATAAATTGAAAGTGAGGAGTCTCTGCAAATTCCAAATTCTGGGAGTGGAAAAACAGAATAATTATATGCAAAATGTGACATCCGGAGAATTTCAACTGGCTCAGGGACAATAACATAAATAAATTTCTGAAAGAGGAGACTTGCGACCTGTTTTTCATAGTTAGAAGACCTGCGTCGTGTTTTATTAACGAACTAACTATGGGATGGTTAAGTAAATATATTCATACATTTCGAAACAGTCTCATGCTATGCAGGAGGAGTCATTGTCAATGCCAATCTAACGGTATCTTGGACGACGACTCAAGAATGATGGGCCGTCGTGGGAAAAGTGAGTTTGAGAAAATAAAGTAATTTAAGTATTAAGCCTCTCATCACTCAAATAAGACGGGACGGTTTGGAGGAGGGTGACCACTTTATACTTGAATAGGGGGAAAGGAAGAAATGAGTATTATTTTATTATAACTGAAACAATTTCATTTCCATGATTTCTCTGAGTGACCTTGAACCTTTGGAAATTCAATGCCACAAAAGGCTTTCCTTGAAATAGACTCCAATTTTCTTGAATCGTCTTGTCTCTCGCAATTTCAATGATTGGGTGGTATTCTCCTCTTGTTGTGACTGATCCCCCCTCCTTCGTTTTAGACGAGGTCAGACTCCCTGTTTTCAATTGCCTCCTTCAAGGTAGGAGCTACAGAAACAACGTGACGTAATAGAGTGAAGTATCTATGGGTTGACTCTTGTCCGTCTCGAATTTCCTCTTTGTTACTTTTGTCACAAGGGAAAGTTACAGTGCAAGACGTTGAGGGTGGGGGTCTACTCGTGTCCGGCTGCCCATTGTAAGTGTGTACCAGACACAGAACGAATGCAGCGGTGAAAGTCACTTTTGCTTTGTTTTCCTTGCCATCAAAGGAACTAATGTACACACACTTTGACTCTAGTCAGTCAGTAAGCAACCCCTAATGTGACTCATCCACCCTTACGACGAGTGCACGAGCCACTGATAACCATTCTTCTAATAAGACACTGTTACCACTTCCTTTCATTCATTCATTCAACCATCCACTAGGAAACCAAAATTCTATTGTATGTCCTGTAGATGCACGTGGGGGAAAGTCGAATGTGTGTATGCACTCGACTTTCCTAACTGCACCAAGCCGAAGAAAAGAAAAAGACACTGTTTTTACGTCTCTTTCTCTAAATGAGAAGAATAATAGATTGGGGAAATCATTCACTTTCCTTCCTGAAAGAGTGAGGACAGTCAGATAGACAGAGACACATTTACTTCCTTATTATTTCTTGCATGTGCACTGCAACGAAAAAAAAGTCCAACCTTTTGTACTTAGGAACAAATTTGGCAAAGGGAGACAAAGTGAAAGGAAATGACCAAATGACAAAGTAGACGAGAGAGCAATAAATTCATCATTGCTCATCCTGCAATCATTGTCAAGGAAGCTTACTGCCTAAACACTTTGTTTCTTGGGACATTTTGAGGAGATGCACCTGAATTGACTTGTCTTTAAACACTTTGTTACAAAAAGATGGCGGGGCATTGTGAGACTTGATTTGTACTTTGATCAATTTCATCCCATCAAGAAAGGCTTACAAAATCTAAGATGGTAATAAAACAGTTCCTCAAAGACTGAAATATCCCGTGCCACCAATCATACAAGGGGTGTCTTATTTACCCACTCACTTAAGGAGAAAGCAGTCGAATATTTTTTTCTTCTTCTCTCAAAGCACTTTCCCATCCAATAAAGTACAGTTTACTCACTCTCCCTCTCCATTCTTTCTCTTTTGGGGATTATTTATGAGAGAATCCTTTTACTTTCACTTTTAATCCATTTCTTCAACTCTTTTTATTGTTGATGATGATACTCCATTTGTAACACTGAGCTCTCTCTCTCTCAGTTCCTGTTATTATTTGTGAGTTGTTTATTGAATTTGAGTGGAAAGGGAGAGAGAGACTTTTTTAGATGATGATGATATTGTTGAATTTGTGGCTGTTAGGGTTGAATGAGGTTGAATGGCTCAATGGGTAGATGAGGGTTACAGATGGGTGGATCATAAATCTAAAAAAAATTATTATTACGTAATGCCACCACCATTACCCTCGCCACCCTCATGTAACCACAGTGCTTTCATCCTACTGACTCTTCCTGTAGCGTCGTTGGGCAAGGTGAAAGCTCTTAGGGTCATACGATCAGTAAGTGGATTTTGACCAGAGAAGGGCAATGGAATGACTCAGAATCATTTCCTGGGGATGATGCGAGTTGGGTTCTGAATTTGTTTTTGGTTTTAAAATCTACATGTGTAAATTAATAGAAAGTTTAATCAACAGTCAATAAATCAATTAGGATGTGTTAGTACAGTTGGACTGTGTATTCACAACAAGAACGATTACAATCTCCGTTTGTTCTCTATACAGTTACTTTTTTAGGGTAGAAGTTACACTTCTAGCATGAAAGCTTCCTTGTTATAGTAACTAACTAATCTACATTTTACCCCTGCCTAAAACCGGACATTCATCATAATTGTTGTTAAGTTAAAAATGATAATTGAGGGAGTAATTTTTCTTCTGGATTAAATGAAGCCGACGCACGGAAGCGTTGAATGTGCTCTAGATGGCAACACGGCAGAACAAACGAATGAAGTGGGTGGTGCCCTAAAACAGACCCAATAATTGTGTATTACCTTGACTGACGTC
>JAQIWU010000240.1:0-31176 GCA_034696445.1 Isotomiella minor
CCAGAAAAAGAAAACTTATTATAATTTTTGTCCCACCATTTCCTTACAGAATACAACAAATGTATCTGGATCTGGAGCTTCCTAAAAAATTTGACATTGAGATTAATATTCTTAGAAACTTTCTAGTCAAAGTTTATCATCACTATAATGATGTTCCTTTCCATAACTTTCGTCACTGCTTTATGGTGACTCAAATGGTGAGTCTATAGTCAAAACAGAAAATCATTCAAGAAAGGATTAAACTTTTATTAATTCTGCAGATGTTTGGAATGACATGCTACGTAAACTTGCCAGAGAGAATTGGAGACCTGGAAACTTTGATTCTGATTACTTCTTGTATTTGTCATGACCTGGATCACCCTGGATATAACAATATTTACCAAGTACGTGTTGGAGGGGTATTGTGAGACTCTTTCTCAACTATGCTTTCACTTTGTCCTTTCAGATCAATGCACAGACGGAGCTGGCTCTGCGCTACAACGATATTTCTCCTCTTGAGAACCACCATTGTTCCATTGCATTCCGAATATTGGAAAATAACGATTGCAACATTTTCAGAAACTTGCCTGCGGATTTGTTCAAAAAGATTAGAGAAGGAATGATTCGATGTATTTTGGCAACGGATATGGCCAGACATAATGAAATTGTCAACCAGTTTAGGGAGGTTGTTCCATACTTTGATAAAAATAACAAAGCCCACGTGAATCTGGTAAGTAGGGGTTGCTATGACATCCTATGCTTTCACCCTCACACTTTCTTTTGTGACTTTTTTAGTTGACAATGGTCCTGATTAAAGTGGCTGATATCTCAAATGAAGCTAGACCGATGGGTAAGTTCTTGGTAACCTGGAAGCTTTTGGTGAAGCGAAAAATACCTGAATTTACATTTCAGATATTGCAGAACCTTGGTTGGATTGTTTGTTTGCTGTAAGGAATTTTAGCATAACACCATTCTTTTTATATAACCTAATTATTGTTGTGGAACGCAGGAATTCTTTCAGCAGAGTGACACCGAAAAGTTGGAAGGATTGCCGGTAACACCATTCATGGATAGGTAAAATTATTTGTAAGGTAACCGTGTACAATTCAAACGTCAATGGCCTTCAACATTCCATAGGGAAAAAGTGACCAAACCATCTTCACAATGCTCCTTTATCGGTCTCGTCTTGCTGCCACTGTTTGAAGCATTGGGAGCTTTGTACGTTGAGCTGGATGTAAGTATTCATTTGACTGGCTTAAATTAAATTAGTAATGATTCCACGATTGTTATTGTTTCAAACTTATTTTTACTTTAATGGATTCTTCTGTGCGTGTTTTTCGGCACATGATTTTTGCTTCTGATTAAAATCAACCATCCAGAATCACAATTTGAATAATAATGAGAGAATAATAATTATCCTAATTTCAAATCTTTAAGAGATACCATGTAGTAAAGACGTTTCAGAAGTTTTCTGAACATTTCATGATTTACTTTTATGTATATGATTTTTTGGGGCACTCTGATACTACCCACTGTATGACTTATTTGTATTAATTATTGCAGCCCATCATCATTCAGCCAGTGAGAGACGCTTTGGACTACTATCGTCGTCTTAATGAAGCGTCGCAACACGCACGACACCGAAAAAGTACCGATGTCACGTCATTCCTAGCTTCGTCTCCATGCGTCCCAATTGCATCCACATCCACGAGCGCTGTACACTTCATCCATGGTGATAAAACTCCGTCCGATGGAGCAATCATAAAAACCTTAAGGACAGACAGCATTACGGCGGTAACCACCGGGTCGCTTGTGGACCCAGGGGATGAGGAAGGCATTTGTGACCTCTCCGCTTTAACGTCAATCATTCAACCCATGCAGGCCCGTAGCTCCAACCCCATGTCCTATCGCCGAGCTTCTCAACTACTGATGTTAAAAGCATCTGGAAGTAGTTCGAGTCTTAAGTCAAGCCAGGCGTTAAAGTCAGCATCATCCACAGCCCCATCCAACTTCCAGTCATTTCCATCTCTAGACTCAGACACAGAGCGAGAAGACGAAGGAGAGGAATCCGATGATGCACTAACGGAAGTTGCAGTTAGTGAAAAGGCACTCAAGTTTAAAATTGCGACAGAGCCTTCATTCGACTTCTCAACGAGTAGAAAAGGCAGCAGAGAGAATAAAAGCGAGTCTTCAGGCCAGTCAAATGCAGCCGGAACCAAGGATGACCGAATTTCGTATGATGCTTCTCTAGTCTCTGAAGCCCCTAAAGTGGAGTTCATACCACGCCTCTCTGTCTCCGTTCATGGCACCCCTGCCAAAGACCCCTCCTCCCATTCCCCTCTTTCTACAAAGTCCAAGGCCAAAGATTCTTTTTTCAGAAGACTTAGACTGTTCACAGAGAGACTCAGCATTAGCGTTGAGTCAACAAGTGCAAGTGGAGGTAGTTTTGGAAGTGAAGGAGGAGAAAGTCCTTCGTCCTCCTCAAACAAGTCACATACTCCAGGGTTATCATATTTTCGTCGTGGAGGAAGAAAGGACCGATCCAAGGCCCAAGAAAGTGGTAGGAGTGATGGCTTGTCATCTTCTTCATCTGGGGTGTCCAAAGCTGTCTCCAGACGTATAGCAGGGAAGCACCGAGGTTCGAGCAGTGACCCTGAAGGACGTGTTCGAATGAATCCACCAGACGTGGTCGAAAGCGAAGGAGAAAGAGACAGTCGACTTGTGTCTCCAGAATACTCACCAGCTTTAAGTGGTAGCAGTGGGAACAAAGCTTACCCATGGAAGCCATGTAGTGGGAGTTTAGATAGCATTTTGTCCAAAGATGAGCCCAAACGATCACCTTCTAGAAGACTGATGCTTCCAAGATTCTCTTCCTTTGTTCAGCGGAAGACACGGATGGGCTTTATGACAAAATCTTCCAGAAAACCAGATAATAATCAGAGCTGAAAGCGCTTGACTTACAAAGGCTAGTTCGTTCGTGGAAAGGGAATGGGGTTAGAAGTCGGAATGATTGATTTGGCAACCAAGATTTCATCCTCTTTTTCATCTTTTTTAAAATCCAAGATACTACAACCGTAAGTCATCATGATTGAGGAAATTTCAACATATAACGAAATCAGTTTCATGTGTAATTGCCAAATTATGTGGCAAAACATTGTTATGTTCTGTTTTGTTTTATTTTTCTACGTTCTTTGTTTTTATTTTACTTTTAAGAATCTAGTCGACTGGTACGACTGTAATTAAAAGCGAGTAGGGAGTGGTTCCTCTGTAAATTACTGTTCTAAACATATGTACTTCGGTGCCATTATTTGGTCCACCAAATAGAATGCAGTAGAAAGGAAGGACATAGAATGTACTGTTGTAGCACTACCAAGGGAATTGGGTATGTAAGTAGTAGATGCATACTTTCTCCATTTTCCTTATTTACCTCATCGCTGGCTGTTGAGAAGATATTAATTAAAGTTAAAGTGATATGGATCTAAAAGAATTTTAAAAAATCACATTTAAATGACTGAAAAATATCGCTTATGTGGAGTCCATGTAAACAAAGCCACCTCCTCACTACATGTGGTCATCATGCAACAAAGCTAGTCTCCCATTACCCCTTAAGTAACCAAGTACATGTTTCCTGACTCTTCTCTTGCTGTTTTCCCCACTTCCAGTGTGGTTCAATGTGAAGTCTGATGATACTTAAAATACCTACTGTTATGTAATCAATCAATCAGATAAGCTGTTAATGCAGATGCAAAACTCTCGACATTTACAAACTTCCCTATTTTAATCTTATCCTGTATCTTCTATAGATTTGCTATACCTTTCCAAATGAATTGTGAAAAAACTGAAGCCATAGTTTCCTGAAATTAGTTTAAACACAAATGACAATCAACTTCATATCAAAAACGTGGACCTATAACCACATCATCTGAAGAAGAACCAAGTATAAATATGTGTAAGAGTGATCAAACTATATGAGGGCGAATTTTTGATTGTTATTACTTGTGACCAAAAGCTATACTTGTGCTTATCGTCGTAGTCGTGGAAACAGTCATTCACTCCAATCCCTATTGTCTGAAATAAATTTTTGTACTGCCTTGGTTTATCGACATGTTCACCTTCTCTAAATGCAGATGTATACTACTTCCCTGACATAAATAAAATGATTATACAAACAAAAAGTTCATTTGCGCATTTTCTTTACTATAAAATCTTTCCTGACGTGTATAAAATTTGAAAGCTTCAATTATTCCTTATAAACATGAAGACGACCAACCAAAATGTTAAGCAATTAATAAAGCCCAATAAAATCGTAAGTGGCACATGAGTCGTCGTCATATGGCACGTATTAAAATACCTATACAGTTAGGGAATTATTCAGCCTTTTGGGTTGATTGTGATAGAGGACATCCAAACTATGGGTCTTGGTACGTAATTGAATCCGGAGAAAGGAACATGAACGAGAGCCTCCTCAATGCCATGTAAGCGCATCCTTGCATGACAGTGATCGGGGAATGAAGAAATCCCAAAATGACTTTCTCTGTGTGCAATTTAAAAAAGCAATGAAAACGAAATTGGAAATGAACTTGTCTTGTCTCAGAGTAAAGAAGAGTACCTCGGAGGATTGAGGGCAATTAATCCTGGCAAAATATTCCATGCTGTAAGCAGAGAGGATCATTCCCGTCCCCGACATGAGACCCAGCCACATAAAAACATTTCCTTAAAACAGTGACGTAAAAGCATAAACAACCGGAGGTTTTCCACATCGTAAAAGTAAGGAAAAATTCCTACTTACCGACTGGTCCTCGAATTGATTTTACGAAGACCAATGCAAATCCAAAACCTCCAAATAGGACAAATAAAACAGGAAGAAAGAAGTTGAGGCTAAATGCCAAAATGTACTCGTGGAACACTGAGGACAATAAGAACACAAGAGTGGTAGGTAAGGCCTTGTGTTTTCTTCCCAGTCCACTTTCCCATGCATCCTATTTTTAACAACAGATTTAATTAGAATGTCTCATGATAAGAGGATTCATTTTTGCACCTTAAACACGTAAGTATAAAGCCAGTCGTGAACAAGAACGTTCCAAGTTTTGTAGTAGTCTGAAAAGGAAGAGCGGTTCCACCAATCCTACAAACAGAACAACTTTAGTGAAAGTTTACTTTCTCCGGAGAAAGAGGGCATGCATTGCATCCTTGTAAATCGTAAAGTTCACAAAGCACTCACCTTGTAAAATAGCCTGTCTCCGAATTTTAACAGTTCTGCAAATGCGTTGTGCCATGAGTGAAGTAGCAGATAAAATCCTAGTATCAGTCCCACTATACCGGGCAGCATCAGGGAAAAGATTGCATTGCACAATAACGCTGGGGTCATTGAATGTCCAGGTAGACCGAAATTGTGAAAGTATAAATGACATGCTTTCCCCACAACCATGTTGGCATAGAAGATACAGCCAAATACTTGTGCGAAATTCCAGCACACATAATTCCACCTGATTGAGGACGTTCTAAAAATGACGAAACCATTAAAACATTATAATATTTTCCCTCACCACCATGACACGTGACTGGCGTTGTTCATTTAGAAAAGTGGCCCTTTTTTAGCTACTTACCTTGGATACGAGTCTTTATAAATGAGAGTGGGAGCAAAGTAAAAGTAGAGATATCTTGAGTAGGACGGACACGGACTTTTCTCATCATTCCAGGAAAGCCATGACTCTCTCCGTAATAGCTTCCTTTCAGAAACAGAGCTGGATCTGCCATTCTCCAGCCCTGAGGTTGTTGCTGTTTTTGTGACTCCGTTGATATCATCAACGTCGTCTAACCCTCCACTTTTGTTGACAGCATTTTTCACGCGTCTTCTTACTTCAGCCGAATCATCATCACATCCTTTAGATTCATTCTCGTTCTCATCTTCCCTGCCATTTCCAGAGAAGCAACTATTTTTATCTCCCTCTGTCGTCTTCATTCCGTCACGCTCATCGAACACCAAGGCCCGCCTGACGTTGGTTCGAACAAATGCGTACATCTTCATTAATAACCGACACTGTGTGGGAGTGAAAGTTTCATTTAAAAAGTTATAACAAGTTGTCAGAACAAATTCAAAGACAGTTGATAAGGAGTAATCTGCCCATGCAAAAGCCATTACGCAAAGCTTCCGCTTTGTCTTATTTGTTTAGCTCTAATCCGTTGGATGATATGATAATGTGAATCTCTGGCTTTCTTGAGTGACCCATTTTTCCTTTCTATTGTACTCTTTCTTTTCGTTATTATTATACACCATACCATTAGAGTTTATTTTGTAAAATATTTATCCCTCCATTCATATTCTCTCTGTGAGCTAAACTCGCTTTCACTTTTCTTCCTCTCAAGCTCTCTGCTTTCATTGTGGCCTTAACAATGGCATCACGGTCTGCGTTGACTTTTGGTAACATTCCAGCAGTCACTCTTTTCCTTATGCTAACCAACGTATTGTACACTCTTATTCTATGCTGCCCAAGCTTCATCCACTTTTATTAGCTAAAAAGCCTGACAAAGTCAGTCTCAAACTTGTCACTCTTATCGTTATGATGACAGCCCATCTTAGTTGCTTTTGTGTGACGTTCATGAAATGGATCTTTTATTCTTTTTAGTAACCAAAGTTGCCATTACCTGTTCCATAGTTACAAGAGCTCCGGACGCTGGTCCCAGTGGGTCATGGAGCAGACAATTGGCAGGAAAGTATACGAAACCCACCATAAATAAGGCGAAACAAGCAGTTGCTCCCACGTCAACAATTCTTCTAGCTTCTGCTGCAAAAAAATATTCATTGAGGATGCAATTTAGAATGACTTTTATACTATCTTTTAAGAGGAAGGGTTGAGAAATTTACATTTGGAACAAAAGAATGTGGTTGAATAGAGATAAACCGCAAAGTGGTTTTCGTGTAGAGGCTACCAAAGTCCTACAGAGAAAGCGACTAATGAAAACCTACCTACATGAGGTAAGTAATTAGCTTTTAGAAAGTGCCTTTGGTCTCTCCTCTAACAGAGTAATGAATGAGTTTCATTCTCGGAAAAGTCAGTTTTGAACTTTTTTCATTAAAAAAACTCTTTCATAACCAAACCTTACATGTTGGAATTTGCGAAAAAAGCTCTTCTTTGGAGACTCTTATTGTGTGCAAGAAAGAATATTTCCTCCTCTTACCTTGGAAACCTAGTCGAAGGGAGGACCAGTAGAAGAAAGCCGGATATAGGGTAAAGAGGGCCAGGATCTCCATACTGACTAGAATTTTCAACGTCGTGGAAGGTTTATCAAATGCCGACAGCAATCTCTCCAGTCCCAAATCGACACTGTGTGACAAGGAATAACATTACTCAAGTCTCATAATTTATGGCTTTCACCACCTTTCTCCTACATCCATTTATTGGTAATAAATCAAGTAAAGTGGACTGCGATCAATACTTTGATTCCAAAAATACTTTCCAGTCCAAGGGATCAGAGACCAATTTTTTTTTATACTTCATGCTATTTTGGACAGGGATTGACATACAACTACAAAAAAATCAAAACATGACTTACGTGTGGTCCTCTATGATGTCTGATAGAATGTTGTGTACCATTATTAAGCATAGTGCTGCAATAAAAATGTGATTGATTGTGGCTATGTGAGGAACTATAAAACCACACAAAAAGAAGAGTTTAGAACATGGAAAAATTAGTCCGTAGTTATGGACAATTGGTCCATCACTTCTTACCTTCAAGGAGATCAGTCAAAGGTGAGGGACGAGATCTGAATTCTTTCTCTGGAAGTTTTTCTGGGTTACTTCCCCTCCTGAAATACAATTTTAAAATTCTATAAGCTCGTCAATACATATATTGGATTGGATAAGAACTGGAACGACAAGAGACATAAAGTTCCATCCATACAAAAGATTAACATGCAAAACAGCTAATGCTTTGGTGGTTGAAATTTACAACCGAATCCATAGCACTCACAGCTAATTAATTTTGCCTTAAGGAATGTAACCGAATAAATGTCTCGAAGTAACTTTCAATGTATCGTTGACAACAAAGAGCTACTACATCACGATGTTTACATTACCTACGTCAAACCAATTTGGGGTACAGTTACCTTGTCTTATCCTTCATTATTGTAGAATCTGATGTCATGAAAGCCCGTTCAGGAGGAAACTCTATTCTCTGCAAAGAGTCCACTACTTCATCTATTATACGGCTCAACCGTGACTGCATTTCTCTCTGAAAATGCAAAAAAAGTCAAGAGTTTAGTCTCATTTTGCCTCTCCCAGATTTGTCGATTTGATAAGATCCTACCTTCGTGCTTTGTCGAACATCTTCCAGTGCCATCGTTCTTTGAATGACTTTATGTGATTCTGTAAAATAATTAAGTTTGTTAACTATACTTGTACACCAATTTTTTTGACAGATGATTATTAACGTGCTGAATTCCAGACTCAACTCTGAACTGACCTAGAAGATATGTTTTTGTGAAATGAAGAACTAAGTCAGAGTGTCTCTGGAACATATCAATAATTGTTGATTTGGCAACCAGAATTGATGACAAAATACTTAACAAAAAGTCTAGCTTGTTGGACGTCATCAAGTACAAAATGTTGGATATACCGGAGTTTTTCGCAATTTCCTACCAAAATAAAAACACGTTTAAGATTGTTGTGCACTTAAATTGCTGTTGGATTGGCTTAATAGCATTTTTTGTTCTCTTCAAAAAGCTAACCCAACAGCGTGAAGGAGTAGTTGATTGTATGGGGAATCCTATGGTCGAAGTTCATTTAGTTTGATGACGGCAAGGAGTTGTGGAATGGAGCCAATACACTAATGACTATTAGATTGTTTGTTGTGACCAAAAAATTGGACACTCAGTATGCAATCAGTTCTCCTTCCTGAAGGAACAATTAAGTACTACAATTTCTATTGTTTTACCGTGACTCAGTTGCGTGGATGATGTAAATTCATGCTCCTCTGTGGTTGCTTCGATAGTTGTCGCGGTATTTCTACAGCTACACCTGGTACAAATGTAGTAATCCTTCACTTTGTCCATGATGATAAATAGTTATGCGTTTATCGGCGCTATCTTTATCAACACGGCAGGTGTAAGTGATACAACACAATTATTTCGCACGCGTTGTGACCGAATGATAATAAATTGGAGGGCAGTTAAAATGCATTTTGACGAGGATTGTGGAGAAGAAGGTTACAAAAATTTGCGGTTTGGTCGTTTTAGTTAAATTTTTAGTTGCGTAAAAGGCTTATGACAGCAGTTGACTGCATTTAGTTCAAACTTCTCCATGAGACAGTGAAGTTCCGAGGAGCATACTGCATGTTAATTGCGTGTTAAAATTGAGTTCATGCGTTGTAAGTAAATATCTAAATGTAAAATACATGACCCACGAAATTTGTTGAAAAGGATTAAAAATCAGACCAGCAGTTACATTAACCCCAGCTTTTTTTACACTTCTAAAGCTGTGTTAATTCTCGACAGTCTAAAAAACAACAGCATGAATTCAACGCATATTACGACATTTTATAACTCACTTTGCATCATTTGGAACAACGAGCACCATTGTTTGCTTTGCTATCTAATACGCATATAAAGATGGGATCATAATTAAATTAATATGTTGCCCTTCCTACTTGTAAATAACCTAAATTGTGTGGACAACCATATTTGTAAAGCATCTCCATTTATTTAATGGTAAAGAATATCCACGTCCATCACTATATCTGTTCGTGATAACAGCCAAGAAAGATGGTGTAAGTTAGGTACATAATTTATCCATATTCTGAATACGTTGGCTTTGTCTCATGCCGGCAATTAAGTCTACCATATTCCACCACAGCGGAATCCAAAATCAGGTATACTCAATGACAAAAGTTTCCGGTTTAATAGGCTTAGATATCTGCTCTTACGATGACACACTTATTTTCATTTACACAAGCTAAGCCTTTAGCCATTGTAAGAAATGCTATTCTCGCTTTAATGGTTTTGGCTCACAGGTACGAAACAATTCCAAGGGATATGAACAAATTCCAAGTTAGTCGGAGAAGAAAGAAGAAGTGCTTGTTGTCATTACAAAAGGAGAAGTTTGCTTTCAAATTATGTGACAGCGGTTGGTCGAAGGATGATGATGGAGAAAGCACGTATGTCAGCAGGCTTCCGGGTAAATAATTCATGGTGCTCTTCGAAAACTATTCAACCGGAATAAAGGGAAACCTCTCTTATGCCGGGTAGCAAGCCATATACCACCGCGTGTCTGTCCACAACATTGAACATTTCGCACGCAACGCAACATTCTGGAATGAAACGGAAAAGACGCTCCGACCCAACCGTGTGCTGTGCTCTCTATCAAAAATGCTTTCCCCCATTCTTTTTTAAATCTTTCATTCCATTGTCACTGTCCTAAAACTCGTTTGCTGTTTCTGGAAGCAAAGAGGAATTCGATATTATGTCTGGAAGCACATGGAGAAAGTTGAGACCTTTCAGAGTCAAAGATGTGTGAACGTGGAATATTTATTCTGATCAGGTCTCCCAGTACACACATGAAGCGAACGATTTTTAACCACCATTTTTATTTGCTCGTCTTTTCCACTACTTTCCGACCCAGAGCACTTATGCCTTTCCGCATTTTTCATCCTTCAGTAGTGCCGTCGATATGATCTTTTTAAGAAGTTCAGTATGCCCCCGCCTGAAGGATGTAATACATCTGTCTGAAAAAATATTCCGTGATTTCCGACTACGTTTCAAAATACATAAGAAATCTGGCTGTCCAGGGTCATTTGTAGGAAAACAAATAGAGAGTCATATTTGATTACTTTTGCAAGGTAATGTGTTTGTTTGGAAAGGTTAGATAAATTGAATGGCACTCTGTAATTTTCTTCAGATAAGGGAGATGATACAAGGAGAAGTGGAATGTTGATTTAGCCCACACCGTAATAAGTGGAAAATAACAAAAAAAATGGCAGAGCAAGTGAAAAGCGAATTAGAACGAGACAGGAGAAAGTGAGGGTGATCAATCTTCATTGATCTGAAGGGGAAGGGATTCATACGGGTTCCCTCGAGAGGGCTCAGTCCCATGAGTCCCAATAATGAGCTTCTTCACCGAAAATAACTGTCCCAAGCTGACCAAGACTAACACATTCTGCTTTCTCTATATCCACTCACTCACTGACTCGTCCGTCCACAGCCTTTCATACCCACGCGGACTTTCACGACTGCAGTAAAGTTGATGCTTCTAATCAGATTCGAATTACTAAGTAAATATTGACCTTCTCCTCTCTGACTGAATGAAGCACACAGGGGAAAGTGGAGTGCCATGCCTCACCATATATACTTCCACCCGTACCATTGGCCACTTAAGGAAAGTGTCTACTCAACTTTTATTTCTTTCCCAGGCTTCCTTCCTCTTCAGGTCAGTAGACAAACGAAGAAAAGCCCACAACATTCCTCTTTTCAAATAACAATTCCAAATTTTCTCTCCCAACCGAACATAAATTCACATACTAAGCCGCTTCTCAAATCCTCGAGGTTTATATTACTTTCTTCCACTGCGTCTACTTCTTGGTTTCCTCTCCTTGACGTAGACCTGACTGACTGAAGAAACGACAAATATATATTTTTTTGTGGGGGAAAGCAATAAGTTTCGGGCGATAAAACCCTTAAGAAGAAACCATTGCGGATCAAAGCCTTTCGACAGAATGAAATCTTAGACCTGTGTATCTGATATAATAGACTGCTTGTATAGTAGCATCCCTAGGTAGAAATTAGACTTCATTGGCGTTCAGGAAACAAGTTGTAATTTGAGATTTAAATAAGGCTTTTTAGAATTTTGTGTAGACGAAAGTAAATTAAGTCTTGGGAGTCTTAAATTGAGGGTTGGGATTGTTCGTCGATTAGTTTATTGAATCCTTTTGTGTCTGAGTTTTGGAAATGAAAGTTGGGCTTCACAATAACTAACTCTTCAGAACCATCTTTTCAATTTCTATAGAAGTTTAAAAACTTTTTCATCTAACAAATTCCGTGAACAATGTTATCAAGAACTTTGATTATTGTGACTATATACGTTTTTAGAAACTCTGACTTTGAGAGAGAGAGAGGTACGGTGCAATCCCACTTTTCTTTGTTGTTGCGAAGACTATACTTCTGACCACTTTCACTTTCACTAGAGCTTGTGATGTGGCAGCCAACCACCCGGCGTTTGAATTGTTAGCCAAGAACTTTTCCCCTTGCTATCTGTAGTGCACGGTGAATTCACACAGGGAAGTCGAAGTGAAGTTACTAGGAACCATGCAGGATAAAACAGAATTCTTCTTCCCTCCAGGTTTTCTCCTGTAGTTAACGTTAACGGCTACTCATTCATGCGTTTCCTAACCATCCTAAGAGGAAGAGATGAGATGGACGATATTTCCAGACGAAAGGGATCTTACTTAACTAATATCCCAACCACGGATGCTTCTAATGCTGCAACTTTTTATTTCTCCCGAAGCAGGGAGTCAGAGAGAGAGAGAATAGAGAGGCGCTATAATATTTCATCTAAAAACGTGGAGGAAGGAATAAGTGTAGTATAATAATAGGTGGTAAGATTGCAGACATTCCATTCCCTGAAGATCCAACAGCTTTGGAAAGAGCTCCATGAAGTTAAGACTAATGATCTCGTTTTGGGAATTTTATGCACCAAAATGGACGTTGGAAGCTTTCTTTCCCCACTCCTTATTACATTAGACTGAGGCTTCAATAAGAAAGTACCCTCCACTTTTTATGATGGTTCTTCAGTCGTTCATAACATTCCTTCAGATGTGCATATATCTTCGAGAAAGCAATGGTTTACGTTTCAGGGAGAAATTTAGTAGCGAATGCGAGGTGACTGGATAGTTTTGATGGAACATGAAGTATTCAAACTCATTGCGGTTTTATGAGACATAAAAACGTTCCCAGGGTGACTGAAATGGTCCAATACACTTGTTATGGTTAACAGTGTGAAAGTCGTAATCTGCGGAGGTCTTGATTGCCTTTTTAGCTGTTCCCTTCTTCGTCTGACCTCGTATCCATATCCATAATTCCCATTCCGCAATTTCTGTTGTGGTAGTGCGGTGAAAGTGAAAGTGTCTTGCGATATAAAGTTTGTAATAAAATCAGAATGGATCTCAACATTACATATCCAATTATATGAAGTATCGTTTATGTGCTCCCTGAGGCAATCGAAAATATTTAGACGCGGTTGACCATTAAACAGAATTTTTTTTAAATGATGATTACTCCACTTGTACACGGTAGTGGGAAGTTAGGTATGTAAGGAGGACAGAAAGAACGTTGGGAAATGTAGTTGGCTCGTCGACCGCAGTGGTGAAAGTTACCTTTACTCCAGTAGCGTCAAGAACGTTACAAAAATCTTCCTCTGCACTAGCAAATTCAAAGTTGCATTGCCGTAACAAATATTTCATGTATGGTGCAGGTGAGGAAAGGGACGGGACCACTTACCGGTCCATTTACTTTGGGCTTACTTCATCTTGAAGTTCCACACAATTCCCAAAACAATCTTACCCTTCAACATACTCTCTCTCTCTCTCTACGAACGGTTGGGGTCTGCTCTCACTTTTAGTGGGACACAAGAAAATTTATTGCCCTCCACAGCAGAAAATAATTGTCTTTCGCCAGACTTATTCATGAACTGAACTGAGGTAGCCACTTACTCTTTTTGGAGGAAAGAAGGGTCGCCCTTACATGGATGCAGGGAGACTTTCTTTCGGGAGAAAGCAACAAAACAGACACACACGGGAGGGAAGCTGGAGAAAAGTTACTTTTATTTAGATTTAGGAGAAGGATGCTGGTGAAAGTCGTCTAAACTACTTTTGCCAACTACATATTTTGTATAAAATATGAAGTACTTTGTGTGCGGTTTACTTTTGAGTTACAGAGTAATTTTCTACCAACTTTGAGTATATTTTACAACGTTCCTTCCCGAAGCACGTACTTTGTACTTAAACTCTTGGAAAAACTGGAGCAGAAAAATAATAATAGTCGAAATATATCAGCAGTCGCAGTAAACTTATGTGGAAGCGACTTGCTCCATAATAATAAAAAATAACTTTTTTCCTCCTACACACTTGGATTGTTCAACGACAATAAAAATATTTGACTTTACGATGTCGGTGTCAATGTTGTCCTCCTTCGTATAGGCTTAAGTCGACTGTTTTGATAGGTGGGTTCAACACTGAGACTGCGACCAATGACTTTGAGGAGAGCCTCGAAATAATCTCAAAGATATGGCATCTGCCTCAATTTGAATCTAATGTGAAATGAAAGAAAGAAGAAAGGGTAAACTACTTTCACCATTGTGCCTGGTGTTGGGGTGAAAGCAGAGGAGGAAATCGACCCGTATGAATGAGATGATGTGAAATGTGCACTATTCTCTCTCCCATTCATTCTTCTTATGTTTTCAACCCAATAACATTAACTTTGACTTTTGAAAGTACTCAACTGAAGTTGCCGTGAGAGTCTGATCTGCTTTCCCCATTTCCTTTATGGGGGTCCGTGACTAACAAAAACAGAAAGAAACTTTATCTTCAAACACAGTCAGTTTAGCTTCTTCCAATCCACTCAACAATAATCAAATGTGACCAGCAGCAGCATTCTCCAGCTCACTTTAATAAAGACTTTTCCTCAAGCATGTTCTTCTATACATAAATGGATGGATGATGAGGAAAAATGCTTTCACTTTTGACTACGTCTACGTTTTTTTCGATATGCTACGTGATACATTCAAATGGGACTCAAGTATTTTTGGTTCCAATTAGGCTGCTGTCCCCAATTCGGTAGTAGCTGGGTTGTTTGGCTCTATAAAGAAGAACCCTCTGCGTTGGCATTCTTCTCATAAGTGGAAGGTTGAGGAGGAGGCTGCGGGTGTGGTGGATGTATGGATGTAGTCAGGGTGGAAGTCAGGTCGTGTCAAATTCAGAGAATTCAGAGAGAAGCTCTCTTTATGTTATGTGACGAATAGAAAGGAGTTTGAATCACGCACGACTGAGTCTAGAAATGGAGTTCACGTAGTGCCTAAGCTGCTTTAAATTACACTACAAATCAATCTGACAAAATTTTATCTTTGCCTCCTTCAACTTGACACATTTTGAGCAGTGGAGTATACACTCCTCTCATTCAATTCCATGCCGTCTATCTATAATATGTGACTTCCATTGCAATCTCAACCCAACCGAACTGAAATGAACACTGAATTGGATTTAGAATCAGAGCGTGACAATGTGAAATGAGATTCATCTTGTTCTTTCTCAAACCAAACCAAGAAATGGTATGTCCTGGAAGGATGGATGGATTGATGGATGGATGGATAATCGTCAATATCTTTCTTCATTTATTCAGTTGGATAAGTAACTCCAGAGATATTATTATTATTCGCACATATCACATTCGTCATACTTTAGGTACAACTAAAAAAAGTGTAGATAGTATAGTGAGGCATAATCTTCTTCAGATTATTAGAAAAATACGAGTAGAGAAGTAGTAAAAGGACATTAAATTCCTTAGTAGCTAGCTATCTAGGGGTACAACATTACAGCTATAGCACTTCACATAAAAATAATCCTCTTCTTCTTGGGACGATGTAAGTACGTAAATAACAGTGCAGGGATGTCACCACTGGGATTCATTTAAACCATTCCAGTACTACGAATAGTGTGGGGAGACGACCGTAATAATTAATTCTGTGGGCTTAATTTATAGTGATTGATGGTTATCGGAATGACCCTTAATGGTTTTCCATCTTTCCAAGTCAGCAACCCCATTTTAAAGTAGATACCCCCATTGACACAAGAAGAAAAGTCGACTTTGGTATCTCCAAGCCTATGCTTTCACTTGCATTACAACAGGAAAGGGGAAAGTGAAACTGTGGTCGTTTTCATTGTGTCGAGAGTCTCCAACGATGTGGTGGTAGTGGCCATGATGGAGGAGCGATAGGTGGATCGTGTTTTATCTTTCGATGCAGTGTAGTGTCTCTTTGTTTTGTTTCCTTGAACCATGGACATAGTGAATGAGTTTTATTATCCCCCAGATGTAAAACTGTATCCCATTCGTTATTTATGGAGAGCTGTGATTCTGCTTCAGGTCACAGAATAAGTCAAGAGAGACTCCTCTGTCATTGTCCATTAAAGTCACGGCAGATTTTTGTCAATAACTACCCTCGCTTTAAGAATGTACGACGTGCCACATCTCGATGTTCATAACTGCTGCCAGGATAAATCAAATTGAGGCTTCACTTTACTTGGAGGAGAATTAATAGCGTCTGAAAGTGGTTATACATTTCTTTCACATGGGGCGGTCATGTGATGAAATCATCCCTGCACTCCACACTCATATCCGGAATACACCTAAAAACATTTTCAATACCGTGTACAAAGTTAGAAAACGTAAAAGACTGAGGATACCTTTTTTTGAAACTGCGGCAGCCTTGAAGGAAAGTCCGAAGCAGATAAGGAGAAGAACTATTCCTCCACATAGAAGGAAAATTGAATAGGATATTTTGCACGGACCTGAAATCCATAGACCAAAATTAAAGCAAGACGACAGTGATAAACTACCCCCATTCAGCCATCGCTATCTCTATTTAAACTCTTGTATCATCGCCTCACAACACCAAGGCTCCAAACGTTTTAGCTTTATTCAGTCATCACTTCTTGCTTTCTCTTTACAATATAGGCATGATACAAAGAACCCCTTTGCCACATGCGACCGTAAAATCAATAATGTATTTTCATTACGCCTCGTCTGTAGTCATTCAATGAGTGAAAGTTAAAGACTCTTACCAAGCTTATACGGTCCAGATTGCTCGTCGCAAGCATCTAAAACTTCTTTAGACCTAATTTGGAACAGGAAAGGAATTACAAACATTAGATTCTTCGAGACAAATCGAAACTCTTATCAACTTACCCCCAACCCATCGGATAAAGTGCGAGCCCGATGGCTATTAAGCACGCTGCAATCAACAAAAGAAAAAATGTAAAACACAATTCGGTACTGCATTCATTCCATTAGTCGAATCCCCAAAGCTTCAAGTCAGTTTCAAATTTGTACCCTCTCCTTTCACATGAAAGTAGATTCGGTTGTTAGACTAAAGTATTTTTCACAGATTAGATTTTGAACACGATCTCTATTTTCATGGTATGCGATAGATAGTGGAATTGAGTGGAGAAGGATCCTTCTTGGAGCCTCTTCCCCAGGTTTTATTAAAACTTTCTCTATTTTGTTGGAAGAAAGTGGATTTGAGTTTCCTGTAAGATAATGCATGCTGCTTTATTGGGATGCTACTTTCTCCCCGCATCATCACAAGGCGTTCTTAGATGGAAAGATATCGATCGCTATTTATTTGATCCAGTGTCTTTCAAATGTAATAAAGTGGATGAGATCTTTTGTAGCCTTGTTTGTCATGCAAGCATGCTTGCCATCAAATATTGGCACTCTCCAGTGACGACAAAAAGCATCGTGTAATACTACTGAGCAAAGAACATAATCCAGAAGAGTTAATAAGCGATGTGGCGTTTCCTTCATACAGACAGACCCAAAGTATTGCATCAATAACCCTAGCTTCATTATTAGAGGACAACAGAGAGGATGGAAGGCTGATATATTATATTGTTGGCTAGAATTTGACAAACTGATGTAAAAAACTCCGTAAACACCTTGCTTGAGAATGAGGCACAGTCTACAAAGATCCGTACAAAAGATGAAGTATAGTTCCCTAAAGGAGTGGTGAATGCATAAGTAATTTTTCGCCCTTTCCTTCAAGAGAAAGGGTGCAAAGTGATCCACTCCCGACTCCACTCCTTATTTTCTCCATGAGATCTTTGGTCTCTGCTTTTCCAAGCAAACCGGTTTTACATCAACTTTTTTCTCTTTTCCTTTGCCATCCACTGTCGCCTTAAAGAAACGAATCTTTTTGAAGTGGAAAACAACAAAGGAGAATACTCAATGATATTCAAAATGTGTACGCTAACTAACTCAACTTTACTCGCTTTCTTCACATCATATCATCATACATTTGGGATACGACTCGCTGGATGAAGGGGTTATACAAAATTACTTGTCTTGTTCCCTTTCAAGAATATTTCCTCTGTCTCGTGAGCACAGTGTCCCTTGACTAAATAAATTGAATGTTGGAGTTCTGGAGAAAGTTGAAGGAATAGATCTAAACTGTGTGACATCGTACGGCACATCTTTATTACTAAACTTTCACTTTGCACGCTAGTTCGTTAATTACAGTGCTTCAGCTCTCGACTTTCCTGGAAATCTATGGCAGCAAAAAGGGTTTAATACCATAACAACAGCTGAAGTTGAGTGCTCATAAGTTCTCCATGCCCTTCTATCGTTTTACTACTTTCACCAGGCTTCGTCAGGCAGGTGAACCCTTCCTTGAGAGAAAGCACGAACTGATCCTCTTTGAATTTTACGTTAATCTTGAACGTATCATTAACGAAAGCCCAGCTTATGAGATACATACTTCTCTCTCATTGCCATGCAGAAAGGAACACTCGATTGTACGGAAACAATATTGAGCAGTCACGGTCACCAATTCGGTTCAATTCCCCCTCTCCTTTGGCTGCGACAATCAAACCACCAGCCTCACTCTCTCTCCCTTCGATTCGTTTCTGGCAGTCCAAATCCATTTATTCCTCACGGTTGAGCTGAGACAGGGAGGAGGAAGGAAACGTGGAGAAAGTGGAGAAAGTAAAGCATGGAGAGGAGGGAATAATGCAATGCATGCAGAAGCTAATCATCATCTCTTAAAAGAGAAAAGCCAAGACCTTCCTGGTCTTTCTTGTCTTCGTGCCTAATTCGCATTCACATATACAACAATTAGAGTCTCTTGAGATGAGACGGAATCGTGAAAAGAGAACCAAAACCAAAATCTGTTCTCTTTCTTCCTTCCTTCCTGTGCCCATGCCAACGTAATGAAGGCATTATTGCAACGCCACGAAATGCATGGAAGGCAACCTCCCTTCCTTCTTCCTTCCATTAATACTTTGCTACACTTCTTCCATTCGTGAACATCTGCTCTCCCACGAGCGATTTCTATTTTCGAGAGATTCTCGGTCTGCTTAATTCCAACAACTCTCTAAACTCTTCTATTAAAATCTTCAAAGTGGTGATGGGGAAGAATGAAATAAAGACTTGGGTCTCAGGTCTTTGTCCTGTTGAGGAGGATAGCTCTTCTTCTTTCTTTCCAAATTTTGAATTCATTCTTTGCCTTATACCCTGCCTTTTCCTCTCTCGCATCTGCTTCAATTATCTTTCTGTTTCGAGAAGAAAGCTTCAAAATCTCACGTAACGTAACAAACTATTCACCATAGCCTTCGTTAGTTTGTTTCTTTGCTTTGCACTTCTGGGAACATATTCTCAATTTTAAATTGAGGTCTTTGTACTTCAAAGGATGCTCCTTCACTACTCTGATTCCTTGAAGCATTCTTAGCAATCCTTTCTATATGAAATTTTGACTCTCTGCAGATTTTAAGTGATCTTAAGAAAATAAGGATTCATGCTTGAGACAAACTAAGCAAGTAACTGATATGCGGCACTGATCCAATTTTAATTTTAGATACTTTTCTTTGTTCAGAATTATTAAAAAGTCCTCATCATGTCTCATATTTCTTAGCACTTCACATTGTTCTTCGCATTCAAATACCTAACATCTTTATTCACCCACCCAAGCCTTGAGGCAAAGGAACAAATTAGAGTCGGTATTTTCTAGAGAAGTGGTGGTAAATGTCATCTGAAAATGCTAGTCCCGGCTTACTCAAGGTAAAAATTGACATTTCTGTAGCTAGTTTCCTTTTTTACAGTCCTTTAGAAAAATTCAATTTCGCTTATTTTCCACTTTTCTTCCTTACTCTCAGTCTTTCTTTAAACTTTCTCTTTATCTTGGGTTAGCACAAGAGTTCTCAAACCGTTTCCATGGTTTGGCAGTGGGAGGGTAAATTCTTCCTGTCTACTCCATACACACATCAGAACACTGACTTCCAACACCGTTTAACAACGCTATAGAAAGGAAAGGAAAAGTTAGGTCTGGTCTGTCATCGGTTCAACTTTAACCTAAAGTGAAAGTCTTTACAAATTCCACCCCACGTAAGCAAAAGTTGAGCAATGCTGTCTTCAAGATAAATTGACACTAACAAGACGCTTAACGTTACACGCTGAGACATTAGATAGAACCATCGTCATATAGTAAGGAAGGTACTCCTTTATATGGATGGAAGGACAATGCTGCCTCATCAATTTTCTATTTTCATATCAAACGTCACCCTAGTCAAAGGATTATGCAGCAGAAAATGAGTCTATTGTAAGTAATATTTAGTAGATTGGTAAAGCTATTAAAGTAATGAGCACACCAATCCAGGCAACTGAAAAGTATAATTTTAGATGGGAACATTGTTTTCTAAGCTTTGCTTTTACAAGACATAACGCTCAAAGAGAATAAGTCAAGCGTTAAGCCTGGTGGCATGTCAAATAGAAGCCCTACGTCCTACCAACCTAATTATCAAAATGAAACAACAAAGAAAAGTACTTTGGATTATGTTAAGTATTAAGGTTAATTCATGCCAACGCAAAAATTGGATGGCATATAGAAGGAAAACTGACAAACTCTGACAAGGCTATTAATGCAAGTGGGGTAATTTTTCCATGAGATAAAAAGCATATTATTTTTGACCCAACTACCACACTTGCTCATGAAGAAGTTTGAACATTGAACCTTCCGGAAAGACACTTACAATTAGTTTTTACGTCGGCGATATAAGAATGAGGACAAACCTGAGATGAGTTGAAGGAAGCCTGCAAATTTTGTTGTACTTGAAGTGAAAATATCGGAGATACAGCATGAGGCAGTGGCTGTCACACCTACTAGTAGGGACAACGTTGCTCCCACTCCGGCGAATATAGTTGTAGCCCTCCACCAGTGGCTCGGTATTGTCCAGAAGCTAAAAAGTTAAAAAAAAAACCGTACTGTAGAGCAGCATATAAATAAACGTTAGAGCACGCTTTTTTGAAGTGATAGCTGCCCGTCTACTCCAGGACCTCATTCTAAAACTACAAAAAAAGTGGCAGGGAAACGAACAGCACACAAAGTCAAGAGCTGGGCTTCATTTTGTAGAGAGTCATTCAATTTTAATTACAACTACTTCTGTCACTTCTTACAAAAGCTATTACAACTTCATCTTTTCCTAGGTTCCGGCATAGTGTCGTCTCATCTGTGCAAACGTATCTATCTGGCCCAGACTTAATGAATTTAGGACAAGCCCTATTTTAGTTAGGCAGGTCTGGCCCAAGGCAGGTAATCAAGAAATTAGGAACTAGTCCTAAAATATTAGATGGAATGTAACATAACTAAATTGGATAAGGAAACGTAAAAGCTTCGTTCCTATACTCCTTCCTCTCCTTTGTTTTTAGCCCTTCCGCAGAAGTAGTGAGTGCGCACAAAATTACGAGTGCTGTAGCCGGATCCCCATGAGCTAAATACATCACGTCTTGGTAGAATTAAAAGCGAGCAGTGTTTTGTTAAAATGGTCAACATCCTGCTTCAGAACTCTTTATATGTCCCCAATGAAATTCACAAATTAGTTTTGGTGTGAGTACGATTGTGTACGGCTGAAATGAAATAAAACTAAAAGTGACTTCATTCGAAGCTGAAGAATGCATATCGGCTCCTCTCTGAAACTCTTTGTTTTCACAAAGGCAGAGAGAGACAGAAGAGAGGCACTTTCACCATTTCATTTCATTAAACTCCAACCCAAAAACTTCAAATACAGTCACTAGCACTCATGGTCCCTGCCCAGAACTACGGGGTTCCGCGTACTTCGACCGGCGTGGGAAAGCAGTGTTATGCCAAAGTACTTAACTGGGTGTAAAGTTCAGGGAGTTCGGAGAATGAATGAAGTTGAGTAAGTGTCGTTTTAGTTAGGGGTTCCAGAGTGAAGTGCAGTTTAATGGAACATAATGGCATTATGGCTTGAGTTGTTTGGCTCCATGAATTTTCTCCCATAAATTGCTTTTAATAAATGATATATCCTTCATCGCACTACTGTGTGTGGGAAACTTTCCCTATGTCATCCAGAGATTACCATTGTTTTCCAACTTTAACTACACTAATGACATTACGACCACCGACGACAACATTACTGCTACTTATACCGTCTTCTTTTGCTATGGAGCCAGGAAGGAAGTGGAGATATATGAGGCTCTCTCTCTCTTACCAGTGGGTACTTTATGCCATCACGCTTCGTTACCCACCACTGTTTAGTCCTCTTTGTTTTGATTTGATGAGCCTAAGTGAGATGGAATCTTGAGATGTTGAATGAACTTTCACTAGCTTTCACCAAGGAACTTTCGCTATTTCTCTCATGCTATACGGATGTAAATAGGTTTGTCTTTTCATTAAAAACCAACTAATAAGTGGATTTGTGGACACTTTGTCACACGACGAAATGCGAAAAATTTGTATCTCGTCATTTTGTGCAGGTTGGCGAAATTCGGCGATTTGCCTCACGGCTTTCGCTCATATCGTCCATCTAAGGGCTCAAATATGCACTTAAAGGTCCCTAAATGTGAAATTTTTTTATGTCATCATTTGTTGGGGGTTGCCAAAATTTCGCCAATTTGCCTCAAGGATTTCGCTCATATGCTTCATCCAAGGCTCCAAAATGACGAGAAATGTTGAGTCTCAACGTACCCCAGTACAGTTAGAATGCCCGCGAAAATTTTAAATTTTTGCCTCAGTTCGCCCCAAAAGTGCGCGAACGTTCAAAAAAATTTGGTCAATTGGGGCGACTCGAGACAAATTCAAATTTCGCGCTGGGGGTACGTAGTCTCAATTCACCCCAAAATAAAGAGAAGCGCTCACGGGAATTTCCCCAAATCTGTCTCTCATGGGCATTTTTGGGTAAAAATGGTAAAAATATGACTTTTTCTGTAATGGTCAACCCAAACAAAAGGAATCCTCTTCTGAAAATTAAAAATCTAGGGTCTAGTCTCATGTTATTTTAAGCAAAGTTAATAACAGTAGCAAAAACCAAGGTTTTTATTGTTTTATTTAAAAATGCCAATTTTCTTTTTATCAAACCTTCGTCTTTCGTTACGGCGAGGTTACCAATTTCTGCACGTCATCCGGGGCAATAAGTTTCTTTCAGTGTGACTGTGCACAACTTCAAGAATTACACAATGTGTAAAAAGTCGGACATTTTAGTGTTATTTATTTACATCATTACACGTTTGTGAATTTTTTGATCAATCAAGTCGACATTTTGATCAGGAAGAGTTGATACGAGGGAGGCAAATGGAGATATGCCCTGTGTTTTATGAAGAGAAAAACTGTGGCTGGATCAAAAGAAAAGAGTGAGAGAATGGCGAGGCGACAGGGAGATTAGGATCGGAACAGTCGTTACTCCATAGCTTCATGGTGGTGGTGGTGAAATTAGTGGTTAAAAATGAGAGTCTGAACTGCTAAAGGAAATTCATGCACAGAAACAATAACTCATTGAGTCTCTCTTTCTCCACTACTATACACAACCACTCTCTCGTGTCGGGGTTCCCAAAAGAGGAAAGAATTTTATTTTGTTTTATATTTTATGATGTGGAGGAAGGACCAATCTAATGGCATTGGTACAGTCACTCTCAATGGTTTTCGTGTAAGAAGAGCATCCGGAATTTCCCCACACTCGCACAGCCCCTGCCTGCTTGACCCACCACCACCAACAACCTCAAACCGAAAGGGTAGCAGAGAGAGGGTCGAGAGCATGTTCCATCCAAAGCTAAATAAAAACCAAAGCCAAGTCAATAAGTAGAAAGCTCAGGTGCGAAAGCAGAGCAATGCACACACACACACAATTCAATCGAGAGGAAAGGAAGCAGTACAACCACACCGCACGGAGTGAAAGTCTCTCTCTCTCTCTCCTGGTTTACGGAAACTGTAACATGTTTTATTGTCGGTCATTTGTAAGTATCGTATCGCTATCGCACCCCTTACAAGACTTGCAGACATGCAATCCAATGCAATGCAATCTTTTTTTGTTCCGTCTTGACAATATTTTTTGATCCAATCTTTCACTTTCCCCCTTCATATTCGCCTTTTTTTTTAACTTGAGCGAATTGAAAAAAAGTTGCCCCCTTTTCACCACCTTTCTAAGCAAGAAGGGTTGAATTCCTACGTGTGGGGAAAGCCGTTTTGATTTGTAGATCTTTATTTGACTTTAGAATTCGTTCTATTGTTAATGTTTTAATTCTTTTATCCATTTCTTATTTTTTAACAATAAATAAAACAATAGAAAAAACCAATAAATCAAATGCGAATTGATGAAAAAGTGACCTACTGGTGCCGAATTGGCACATAACGTCTTAAAGAGGTGGTGGATTGACTACGGTGAGCTGTGGAGAATGTTTGTAAGGGTGAGATGTTGAGTAGATGCGACGTGGAGTTTTGTCGCAAATCCCTCATCTTTGAATAAATCCTGTAGCTTGAGTAAGTATTTAGCATTTATTAAGAGGATCGTCATCTCCTTTCTCCATCCCTTTTACTTTCACTTTACTGCACCTTTGTTCCTCAAGAAATCCCTTAACTGAGCCAAATGTCCTCATCAACATCAACATCAAGAATATCCGCCTTATCCTATTGTGTCATCACCACCACCACCGTCACTGCCATCCTTTCTTTCACCTGTCAACCCAAAGCTTTCCTGTTTCCCCTTTGTTTTTCTCACTTTACGCTCTCAACAAGACAAAGTTTACGTTTCCGTCTGTGGAGTCGTGTGACATTCAAAAAGACCGAGTCTAAGTCAAGCTGTTTTCATTTAGTTCAAGATTTTGTAAACCATAAACGACCATAATACAACACCATTTACTTTCACTTTCCACACCGTATTTTGGTAGCCCTGGTAGTTTAAAATGAGTGCAAGGGGTTGTCATTTTATTATTTCATTTCCTGTCATCATGGATGCCCTGAGTAAATATTGCACCCCGTAATGATGCAATCTTCCATAACCCTCCATTATTACTCAGGGTACACCAGTACTGGATGCATTGGATTAGACGATGCGGGTTAAAATGAACTTTCATAATGAGTATTTTCCGTTTTTTGTCTCATTGCACCGTACCACTAGTTGGGCATATTCTTAACTAGTTACACTCTTTTAAGTTTACTTAATTTAACTGTAGAAAAAAATTGTATCTTGTAGCAAGTAAAATTCATCTATGAAGCACCCCCAAAGAAATGAACGGTAAAAGGCAAATTGTTATTATTGATTATATTGAACCAAATCATCATTCAAACCTGCCTGCTTACATCGTTCAATTCTACGTTTTCTCTTATCCAAAGGATCTCTCAGCATCATCACCACTGTAATTAATTCATCTCACTTTTTGTTCTTTTGACCTGTCTCCTCATCCAGTATGTTTCTCAATCACAAATTTGAACTTAAAAGAGCAGAGAGGGAGGGGAAAGTGTAATAAAATAAAATAAAGTAGAGTTGAAAGTGAGGAAAGAAGTTTAGTTTGGGTGAGGAGACGCGTGGACAAGACATGGTTCAACAGAGTTTCTCAAATTTGTCACTTTCCTCCACACTCTTCCTTCCCTTCCCTTCCTTTGTAGTAGTTTTTGTACTAAGCTCTTCTTCTGATGTGTGTGGATGGAATGAGTTTTACTTTTACTTTGGTGGAGAAAGTAGTAAGGGCCAATAGAACAAAAAGTCAAGTAAATGTGGTACATGTTACATCTCACATTAGCAATAATTCTAGAGTGTTATTAACTCTTTTATGAAAGTTTAGACTTTAGTTTTTAGCCTTTCAACTACAACGTGTCTGTCCTAACTTACGTTATTAGCATCATTCGTCTCGCACTTGTTATCTAGACTCGCCAGGCCAAAGGCAATTATTACTTCTGCTTCAAATCGTCATTGTAAAAGAGTTGTACCAGAAAAGTGTCCAATAAAACGCCGGCTTGTACCTGGCTTTATAAATTACCAAATTCTTTTCCATAGAAACAGGTTCTAATTAATGCTTAATTGTGAATATAAGTAGAAGACGGATGGGAAGAAGTGCAAAGTATAGAATAAATCTGATGAAGAAGGAAGGAAGAAACCCCTAGCAGTCACCTGAACCCTGGACAGACGAGAGTAGAAGAAGAGACTCAGACTCATATTGCATCATGCAGTGCACCCATTTCCATTTTATTACATTTACTTGCGTGACATTTTATTGAATTGAATATTGAATTAGTAGGAGGAGTAAAGCACAGCAGCAACTGCATTATGTGCAGTTCACAAGACAAGACAAGACAACAATAGCCAAACACACGACGCACGATTTGCATAGATTGCATTCATTTCAAACCAAGGGCATTCATAAAGTTTTTACTTTATTGCAGGTGCGTGAGCAAAAAATTGAGTGGCTCGTCGCATCATCATAACCTTGCTTATTTATTTGTGGCAAAAATGAGATGAAAATTACCTATTATTATTGTGTTGAATTGTATGGAAAAAGTCCCTCTCATCTTCTTCACTGTTCTTTTGTTCATTGGAAATATAGTTTGCACGACTGGGGTAAAGTAGGAATTTGTTCCCTTTTAAGTTTTCATGTTTATTTACAACCCATTACTATTACTCTATACCACGGGAGAAAGTGCGAAGGTTTTAAATGAGTAATATGAGAATCGCGTGCTCTTTTGGTATTTGTCCATCTAACCTCAAACTCACCACCAGTGCCCATTTATGCTTTTCCTTTTCACTCCCTCATCCAGTCTGTTTCTGTTTACAATTACATGGAAAATATGTGGTCACGGTGTCAAGTAATAAGTAATTTCGACTTAACACAATGCAACAAACGCCACAGGCACTACTACACCACCCCAATGCAATAAATAAATAGATCTTGTCTCTGATTTTCCTATATTCATAAAAAAGTACTACAAAACGAAAAAATAAAATATTGCAAATAATGCTATTTTGTGTTTGTGGTATTTCATTGTGTACGAGTGGAAATCATGACACCCAAAAGTACAAACAACACCGTTCCATGTGCATTGCAAATCGGAGTCAGGGGCAAGATGAGAATGAAGCCAGAAGGCTTCATTTGAAGGTTTATTTTTCGGAACAAGAAGAAACCAGTCAGCAACGATTTGGATCCGAATCGTGAAAGAAAGCAGAGGGAAGTGAGTTGGAAAGGCTGCTCCATCTTCCTCTTGGTCTTGGCTTTGTGAAAACTTTCACAAAAAACCTGATGCAACAGCTGTCCCTCCTCACTCCCCAGCTGATGACCAAATAGGTTCCTTGTTTTTTTTCACTTTTTGGTTCTCTCACTTTCAAAAATTAATTTCAAGGGGAATGATGGGTGGGCAAGTGGAGGGAGTGTGGGTGTGGTTGACACGACTGTGTTAAACTTGGGGTGATTTTGTTCATTGTTGTTGTTGAAGGAAGTGCTATGACAACAACTGTTGCCCAAAGACTTGTTCAGAAATACGGTGGTAATGTTTTAAGATTGGCTGGGACTTGTGTCAAATGGGGGGTCCTCCTTCACTGTGCCTTTGAGTACCTGGGAGACTTTGTCATCGTGCGTGCATTCTTTTCAATACATAAGTCTTCCCTACATTGTTTTTTGTGTGTATCTTTCAGTGCTCTGGACCCAGTATGGAGCCGAATATTCGTGACAACGACGTCCTCCTGACGGAGCATATTTCACCTCGGATGGGGAAGCTCCAGAGAGGGGACATCGTCATTGCAAGGTCTCCAAGCAATCCGACTCAGTTCATTTGCAAGAGATTAGTCGCCCTTGCTGGGGATCACTTATTGCAGACTGATGGCAACCTCAAGCATGTAAGAGAGAAGTACTTATCGCTTAAAGGGAAGAAGAGTAGGACAGTGTTCTTTTTGTTGTAGGTACCAAAGGGTCATGTTTGGATCGAGGGTGACAATTCCCCAAACTCCACGGACTCGAGGATGTATGGTCCCATCCCTGTGGGACTTGTGAGAGGAAGAGCTATCCTTCGCTTGTGGCCTTTGTTTGATGCCAAGATATTATTACCCTCGAGCATGTAGAGGAACAGGTCCCCTTATAGATTAGAATGAAAGAAAATTTGTGATATTTTGTAGTCAAAGATACTTTGGTATAGGCGAATGTAACTTTAAGCTTTAGTAGTGATAGAGATAGATGACAAATGTGGCATTGCCAGAATGACGAGGAGATAGTATTTGTATGTACTCTAATGATCTGGTGTATCCTTTAAAATACGATAGAAATGATAGTTTCGTTGATGGACCCATGTGCTTATCAATACCAGGACTAGGGTATGTTTCAAAACTCTGTATTTGTGTATCGTTGTGAGATTGTATATAACATTAAAGAATAGTCTACATCTAAATTTGCAACTTGGGTTAGATTGATTTTTATGATTGTTGTGCTCTCCTACTACTACTGTTATGAGATACTGATACTGCTTGTCTTCTTGATGTCGTCACAGTCACCTTCGACAGTTTTTTCTGTACAGACACATTTGAAAAGGAGGAATTTTGTGAGGGTAGTGTTGTCTTCAACTTAGGGTGCGACTGTGATAATGACAATGATCTCTTAGCCGAGTTAACATTAGGGCTTCGTTTGATGGGGTTTGTGTCCCTAACTGGCGTTCCTTTATGACTGTTGAAGCCTTCAACCTCAATGAAATTCTCCACGTCTTCGTCTTTATGTTCCTCAGCCTCCGTCTCGTCACAAAATGGAGTCTCTTTTATAGCATTGATGACATTGTAGAATAGACTATTTACTTCTTTGAGCGTACTTGTCAAAGTTTGGGCAAGGACAGCACCTCCCCAGCCTCCTCCATTGGAAGAGGATGAAAATCGTCTACTCTGGGTCTGATCAGGCACCTTGTAATACGTTAGCTTTCTCCCGTTGAGTTTTTGGATTGAACGGTAGTTGTAGTACTCAGAACCACGCAAACGGCGGAAAGTTTCCAACTGAATAAACAGGATTGTGTTACATAAGTAGAACTTTGGACATTAGGGTGGATACCTGTCTTGTGGAGATTTGGATGGGACAGAGGAAAATTGTCCAGGCAACAGCTTCATTACAAGGAGGTGAGGTTAAAGAGCCTTTATACCTACATGGACAAGATGACACCATGATTTGCCTAAAAAAATTGCATATGAATGGTATGGCCCATACCTGACGAAGTCTAGCTGCTGGGGTAGAATTTTAAAAAGGTTTAGATCCTTAGTAGAGTGTTTAAGGGTCCCTGAGTCAGGATCTGAAATTGAATTGGAAATTTCTTCCACGACTGGCCGAAGATGGAGATTTTCCTTCCCCACCTGAACAGTCAGTTATTATTCGTCAACATAATGCAATGGTGTTAAATTAGCTGACTGATTTAAATTACTTCGCATAAAATTGCAAGAACATTGATAGCGTCATGGTCCTTAGATTCCAGCGCATAACTTATGTTTTCATACTTAGATTTGTACATAACCATGTGAATTTCCATAGAGTATCTGAAGGAAAACAAAGGTTCACTTCACACACACTTCATGCAGAGGTCCATTGTTACCTTTTGCCTTGAAGCGTATGTTCCGATCCCACCTCGTCTCGATCTCCCCAGTGGAAGTGCATTTGAGCAAAAGTATAGCGATGCTTAAATCCAGCTCCAGAGGTGCTCAATTGGGAGTTTGGAGCCTGTCTGTTTCCAGTTAGTTGAATTTTAACTGGAAAATTAAATTGACTTGTTACCTAACCCACCATCGATTTTGGCTTTATTAGACTTACACGTATGACCATTGTTGGTATAATAGAAGCCCCTTTGATTGGATTGAAAGTGGAGGTTGAAGTACATTTTCGTGTACCCCCAATTCACGCCATGGTCCCGGTATCTGACGTCAATTGGAGATTGTTGAGAGCCAGCAAGACAGACCGCACCCCACGCAGATGGACCTAAATCCAAAGATAGAAATGTTCCAACAAATGGGGTAAGGTGAGACCAAATGACTTACCGTTTTCCACATCCTTGTTGCTGTAGGTGTAGTCGTGGGACTTGTATTGGTTGTAAGCTGGACAAGCATAGCGAAACGATACCACAACGAGAGTCAACACCAAAGAGATCATTTTCTTTGAGAAAAATCTGCGTCGTTGACCAGTTCTTCAAAAACTCTTTAATACTGTCCAGGCTTTCTTTGTCCGAGACCTATTTATAGCCCGTCAACCTGTTCTGAGCTGCCAAAATCAACGAAGAAGTCAGTTCGTAAAATCCTTTCTCTATATGTCTTGAGTCGTATGTGGCTGGACTAATTTTAGTCATGGACAATTGGCAATTTCACTGATGAGTTGTATTTATAGATCTTTTGTTATTCTTATCTTCCATTCATATCTGTCACTCGGGCCTTTCATAAAATACAAATTGTCATCATGTACAGAGACAGAAGAAATGACGAGATCCTCCACATTCAATTAGTCAGCCAGCAGCACCCTCGCGTTTAATTAGTCACAATCACGAAAAAGAGAAGCAATTTTATAATTTCTCGTTCACCACCATACAAGTTTATCAAGATTATAATTAACAATGGTAGACCCAGGTTTTCCACATTGTCATTGTGGGTGCATCAATCAATTTCATTTCTGCAACACTTGCGTGCAATTTGTGCACCAAAGTCTGGTACCTAGTCACCTTTTTCTAGCAACAGGCATTGATCCCACAATTTCATTGGTCTTTCCGCACATGTTCTTCAACTTTTTGCTATGGATGAATTGATCAAACAAAAGATTTTATTCAAAGTCAATGAATACGCAGGTACAGTTGGAAAATTCCACAATGATCTTAATCCTCTTATCTTTGGCGTCATGGTCCAGTCTTCAGAATAGAGCTGAATGGAATCACCTCACCTCACCATCCGTTCAATCACAAAGCATCAAAGTTTGGATGGATCTTTTTTTTAAGATTTGCTTTTAGTTTTCTTTTTAAGCACGAGTTGAATTGAATTAAACGTCAAACTATTATTATTACTCACTCAATAATAATGATATATTTTACACTTTTTGCAACTTGAACCCGAGTTGATGATAGAGGCACCATGTCCGCTCCTTGTCGATGAAGAATGGTAAGCTCGCTCCGTAAACTGATAAATTTACAAAGGGATAAAAATTGATACCTTTGAGACCTTTATTTTGTTAAA
>JAQIWU010000241.1:0-31155 GCA_034696445.1 Isotomiella minor
CTGTTGTTACTCAAGAAAGAAAAGAGAAACCAAACTAGGAATTAGGTATATAACTCTACGTATTGAGAAACAAATTGCTTTCACTCCAGGAGAAAGTTATAGAGAATGGTCAATTCAGTATAATGAGACCTTCCCTACTCCCCTTTCCACTCCGAGCAGCAAATGTACAAGGTTTTAGCTATCAGCTCTTAACCCGAGACAATTCCAACAGTGACTGACACTTATTGGCATAAACAGCGGAGTTTTCTTTTCAATTTCTGCCACGCACATTGACACGCAACGCAGTTTGATCTTTCCTCTTTTCCCCACACAACACACACACCGTCTATAGAAGTCTACCTGAAACCTTCCATTTCCTTCGTCCCTTTCCCTTTTACGCTCTTTTTCCCTCGTTCTGAGGACTCTGTGGCTGCAAAATGCTTTCTCCTGAATGAATATCACCGTGTCTCTCAATTTACTTACGCTAAATTCATCGCATTTTTTCATTCTTTCTTTCTCTACATTCGCGAAAGACCCCAATTTGTGTCATCCTACGTTAGCCTCCCACTTGGTCATTACTCAAATGAAGCATAATGACGTGGAAATGTATCGGAGAAGAACCTTAGCTTTGTTTACTTTCGACTTTGTTTATGATCTCGATCTCGCCTTGGTCAATTGTCGTCTTATAATAAGACGGGCTTGTGCAAAAAAGCGATAGACGAGGAGGAGAGTTTAGTTTGTTCTGTAAAAGAAATGAAAGATTTTAACTTGTTTGCTTTTTTGTTGTCTTGTAAGATGTGGGTGGACTGGTGTAATGTGTCATGTAGTTTTGGCTTCAGCTTCACACAATAATCGGTGCAACTCACCGAGCGAACAAAATAATGAGACTTCAATGCGACAGGTTAAAGTTGCGCTTTATAGGCATAGACGTTCGTTCATTCGTGGCATAATATGGACTTGCCAAACAGATGAAATCATATTGATAGACTTCAAGATTAGCGTTGGTGGAAAATATGGCCGTGTAGTGATTATTATATTGTACAGATTCACAAGTCAGATCGCGTTAGATCAAATCATTGCATACTTTTGTCGAACGTGTTTTCCCTACAAACAAGCGACGAGGTTTCAAAATTCCCGTAGATAAGTGCAATTCTTTCTTTTGCAAGAGAGACTTTAAGGGGAAATGAAAGCAGGTATATCACTACACTTACCACTGAAATTGGAAGACAAAGCTAATTTTATCAGGCTGCCTCTTCTTCGGATCAAATCAAGTTCATGATCATCGGATATCTGGATTTATCTATGAAATATATAAAAAATATCAGTACTTTTAGCTTATGATGCAAACATATTTTCAAATGTTTTAAGCATTCTCGTCACTCGGTCATCGGTAAAAAATTCAGAAACCTGACTGGCCAAAAACTTTGTTTGACCAACAATTCCCAGTTTGCAAATTCCATCAATCCAAACAAACAAACAAACATCACATTCCATCGGTTTAAAAAACAACCGGATTACTCAAGTTATCAATATATGATAAGGCGACTTGGTTTGACATAGTTCAATATCTCATTATATAGATATCACATGTCATTTTTGATATACTGACTTGACTTGACCATTCTGATATGATGATGATGTCCTCATTCTTTCAATCCATTCATTCATTTTTTACTCATTCATAAATAAATGAATCATTTGACTCACATCAAGCGATTTGCATTGAGTGAAATGATTCTCTCTCTGCAATTACGATATCAACAACAAAACAAACAAAGAAGTGAAAAGTGGAGCCTTCCATTTTCCTCTACACCTCAAGTATGAAACCAATCAACCGTAATCTTATCTTGCCTTTTAAAAAGTTTGACTGAATCCACTTGTATAAAAAGAATCAGGTAATTCACTGGGAGGACATGCTCACAATAATTCTTTACCAATATTTAAATGTGCTGAATAAAACGGAATCATGCTCTCATCACTTGTTTGATGATGTTTTTTAAACAAATATAAGAGTACAGTAGTGGTGGCCACGCTCTCACTCACAACAGTGCAGTGGCAAAAGATGAATTGGATGAAAGTCATCGTCCATCACAACTCTAAACCAACAAAAACAGATTAATAAACAAGTTATCAGTGGGTTCCCTCTCCGTCCATAAATCATGACATGCGGGGTAGTCTTTGTCAGGTAGTTGATCTAATGAGTGTGGGCGTTTCTCTTCTGAAGCGTTCGTTTAAAATGCGATGGAATGGAACTTCCAAACATGGAAATGTCTCTGAACACCTTAACCATCTACACGCCGACCTTATTATTACCATTGCCTGCGACTGCGACTCTCTTTAGAAAGTATATATACGAGGATAGATAGATATTAGGTTTTTTGATTTGGAAGTGTGGGAGGGAGGGGCTGTACCTGCCACAGTTTCCCCTTTAATGATGCCCGCATTTATTACAGTGACAATAATAAATTAAACAAAAGATCGGAATGGTTTAAAGTAAATAAAACGTTCTCCGTTTTATGTGATTTCCTGCACTTATATTTGTTTGTTATTTATTCCACCATTACCACTATAGCACTATTAGTTGTTAGTTCCGTTTTCACCAGTCAAGTTGAGATTGTCGACCATTAGCACAGAACTAAGAAGTAAAAGCCTTATTGTATGCGACTTGTTAGCGTTAGTTAATTAAGAAACAGAAAAAGTATACCTGCCACAACGAATAAGATGTCATTGGCTTCGAAGACAATTTCCCATTGATACAATAAAAAGCATATAATGACTATTCATTACGCACAGAAGAATACAATTTGATTGGTAAAAGTACAATATTAACCCACTTACAACCTCAAGCCAGGGGGTGATGTTATCTATCTATCATCCATTAATCAACCCATTCTTTTCTCCTCCGCTCATCAAACCAATTTTAGCAGGAAACTCCTTTTGCCAACATCAAGAAAAGAAATGAATTATTACGCTTTCCAGTGAACCACTAAATGAATGCAGTGATGAAATCTACTCCCTCTCTCTCTCGTCACAGTCAAACAGGATACGCGAAAAGTAATGAATGAATGAAGTGAAAGCACTTTGCGTAGAACAACAAATGCTGAAACATTTGGGGTGGTCAGCAGATTAGCAACGATAAATAAAAATGCCAGAGAATAGAACATGTGGAGCAATGTAGCCACCATACTTTGTAGTGTGTTTAGCAAGTCTCTCCATTAATGAGCTTTAAATGCACAGGTGAGGTGAGCCACCACAGCCAGCCACGCTACACTTGCGTCTTATCACCAATCTTAATTAGCCAGAATTATGATTTCCGCCCCAAATGAAATACTCAAAAGCAGCCCTCAACTCATTTGAACTAATTTGGATTTGGATGGAGAGAGGTACTTAACAGCCCACTTGTTTTTTTACGGTGAGCTGCTCCTTCTCCTTCAGAGGCTGGAATCGGAGTCGAAATCAATCTCACTAAACTAGAGCGTATACAATTTAATAAGCCCGATGATGGTTATGGTTACTTAAAATCTTTTACTACCCACCTACTCGACCAATTTACCGAGTTTTTAGGCTTCTCCACTAATTTTATTTCTTTTAATTCTTTCTTCTTGAGTACAAATCCTATAACTTAAATCCTAGCAAATCAACCTTCGTCCAACGTAATTCAAGTAGATGTGGAAAATCAACATACACACCGGCAATAATTATCACCACCCGTCGCGTCCTAACGACTTTCTTTCTCTACCCAATTTGCCAACTACAAATTCACAATGTTGTATTCAATTCATGTCCCTAATTTGGAATACTAGATTATTATTGCGATTTGCCATGACAACGGCAAACAGCTAAAAAAACACTCAAGAAGAAAGAAAAGCTGGTTGTCAAATTTTTGTTTGACCTAGCTCAACCACTACTGATGAATCAGGGCAGATAGATGTAAATACAAAAATGCTTTCATGTCCAATCTTTCATCATCATTGGCGTATTAAAAATGTGATGTAAATGCAAGGTGTTTGTTTGCTTATCCCTGCTAATAAATTAACCAAGTAGAAGCTAACAACAAATCAGTGTGCCGAGAGAGAAGCAAAACAAAATCAAAAAGAACAACAAGTCAGAGTTGGCGAATCTTCATTTTCATCTTCTTCTTCTTTCTTGAGTCGGGTTTCCTTTTACAAACAAAATGTTTAATTGAATCCAAATTCCCTCTAAAAGAAAAAGAGCCGAGGAAAATGTATGGTTCATCCCTTCACTATAACCCTTGCCAAACTTGTCATTCAACATTCCATCTTCCGCCATCCTTTTTGTCTATTGTGGATTGTTGTTGTGTGCACACACATCTTTTCTTTTTGAAACCTTTTGCCTTACGTCAAAACACACACACTGCCAGAAGATGCCCCCGTGTGATGAAAATGATCCCTGTTCCTGTTTTATGTTGACTTCGGTTTCAGTTTAAAAAAGAGTAAAATACGAACTGCTGCGCCTACTTTCTTACGATTTTATTCATTCTCACCACGCATCTATTTTTCCATCTCATCTCGGGCCCTACCTTTTGGCATTTGGCATTGCATGGGCTTCAGCATACAGGTTAATCAATCAACATGAAATGAAGTGAACATGAGTAACATCATCAGCCTAATATGAACGTGAATAAAATCAACCTTCTTACTTACCTTGGCCCTCCTCATTTCAAATTGAAACCGTTTGATTTGAATTTGAGAGAGGTGAAGGTGAAAGAATGCACTAAAAATACCAAACCAACTCATGCAAATTGAAATATCAAAATTCGGCCAAGTCAAGTGAAATGTTTTACTTTATCGTTGTCAATCAATATCAACCTGACTGGCGCTTGAGGTTTGAGGTAACTGAATGTTTTACCCGTTTCGTACTACGCATTCTTTGGGGCTTGTGATGAAACCTGTGCCGTCATTAGAATTCCGCGAATAGAAAATGCGGTTGCAAAAAAACAAGACATACTGACACTGACAGAACTTCAATAACGTCAACGGACGGTGTATGTATATGGAGCTCTATAGGTAAGTTATAGGTGAAAGAAAACTTTAGTTTTTCGGAGACAAAATATCTGCTGTAGGCAGATGGGGTTAGAACTTTATTCATTAGACTACTTGAACGCAATCTTAGATCCTGACAAAAATTATGGTACGCTTACGCTTGACCAGGTTATAAAAGTTTCTTCCAGTTTTCAGTTTTCCATAGGTTCGATGATTCGAATCAAATCAGAAGAACCAACTAACTCCATAGTTCAATCAAAAATCTTGCAATTCTTTCGGTTCAGCAACTGCAAGTTTTTTGATGAGTGGCAAGTGGCAAACGAATAATGAGAAATTTCTGCCAGCCAATCCGTCTTCAGTCAGACCATCCATGCATACAGCAGACACAATGAGCTTTGATCTTTTGGTGGTGCATATTTTTCATTGCCCAATCAATCTGCACTGAAATGTGAAGGATATTTTCATATTTCACTGCAAATCTCTTACATTATTCGTCATCTGCACAACGAGAAGGAAAATCAAACCAAAGGCCTACCTGTCTGGAACCCAATCGGAGGATGAAGACATAGTAAGGATTGTTGGCTGCCAATTGAAAGGCTATGCATAATGTAAACCAGTAGATTAGATAGATTTTTTCAGACATTCATACCAGGAATTCATGAATAATTCCCTCTTTCTGTAAAGCTTTTTGACTACTTCCTTCCTAAGTTGGGTTGGCTGCATTTTCACTTTTCTGATACACAGCAGAACAGATTGAATTTTATTTATTTATGAAAAACCAGCCACAGCCACTGGCGTATCATACCCAACCCAACACCAGTCTCTGGTGAAAGCTATAGCATTTTTCAACAACCAAAAAATCCGTGCCTATTAATCATGTCATGAAATCACAGCTTTTAATAGCTTATCATAAACTAAACATCATCGATCGATGCTATAGAAATTTGAGTCGAATTGGACAAGTTGTCCTATTGTCACCAAATTAAGGAGATGATTAAGTTATGCCAGGATGCTGTACAACGCAGCATCATAAAACACTATATAAAACAATTATAATGTGATTGAATGGACAAATCATAAGGAAAGAAAATGAGATGTAAAGTAAACGCTCAACAAAGTAATTAATTGATCACATGTTGGTGGCACGCGGCTTCATAATTTATTTCACTTGCCCAAAATTATAAAGGAAGACGTGACATCTTCTACTTTTAATTAGTTTCTTGTTTCTTTCTATGCATTAGGAAAACAAGTAATTTGCAGTAGTGTTATTGTAATTAGTATTTAAATATACGCTTCTCCATCTTTACTCTTTCTCCTTCTCTGTGCCGTTTGTGCGTTCCTCGCAATTTTCACTCCAAGTCGATAATACCACAACAACCTCAACTTATTATTGAAACTCTCTGTAACATATATCCAATCCAACCTACAAAAAAAAGAGTGTGGGAATGAATGAATGCTTGCCATGGCGATGATGACAGTCAATTGGTTCCGAGGAAGGAGGAAACTGACCTAGGAGGATGGATAAGACAAAGGAACCACAGTAGCAGATACAATTTCCGGCTAATGAGCAAACAAAGTATATGCTTTTTTCGCACACACTAGCAAACAAGAAGGACGACCTTATTATTACCCAGGCGTTTTGTTTTAGAGCAGAGGATTCTCATTCAAATCCAAAAACACTTTTTGCAAAAACCACATCCGTTTTGTTTTTACTCAATGAATGAGTGAGGGTGAGTGTGAGAATGAATGATGATAATAGATGATATGATGATGATGACCTCCCGTTCTTCTTCTGTTTTTGTTCTGTTCTGTTTAAAATTATAAATAGCTAAAATAGCTGTAAGTCATAAGTGCGGAGACCCGTCATGTCATCATCATCACCCCTATCCGTCACTCATTCATTCATTCATTCACATACTCTCATTCACTTCCTTTAGCTTCATTTCATTCAGTTTTTTTTGTGTAAAACTTTTTTTCTTCTAAACAACAGACCAGAATTAGAATGGAAATAGAATGGCAATGGCACTCACATCATCTCCTTTCTCTTTCCGCTATTTTTTGTACATTTTTTCACGAAACTAAGTTCTTATAAACACCCACACAATGTTTACTCCTTAAAATGTTTTTCACATATCAAATCAATGCTTTCTTTTCATTCATTCATCCATTTCCATGAAATGAAACACACAACGATAGTGTGTGAGTCAATCAAAAATTGAATCAAAGGTCACAGGTCATCCTAAACCAACCGTCACCCAATTTTGCGTGTGTGACCAATCGGACAAAGGACACATTTACAAAAACAACAAAGTTCGTCACAGAACAGAGACGAGGAAATTGTAACAAAATCATTAATAATAACATTAATATCCCTGGGGTTAGGTTAAGGTTCAAGAGTGTGAACTGTCAATTTTAATGAGGCAACTCAATTCTGAATTCAGTTCAGACTAGATTGTCAAGTGTTCAAAAACTCAGGATTGATTTGATTCAGTCAATTCAAAATAAAATAAAAGAATCTTTGTCTTTGTTTTTACTTACATTGATGTTTAGATCCATTCTTCCTCCTGCCATTATCATTGAAAATAATGACACTACTACTTTTTCCACAACAACTCAGTCACTCAGATCAAAAAATGTCATCCAGAAGAAAGTTTAGTTTATATCCTTCTTATAACCTAATATTATTATTATTGTCGTTGTTGTCCTTTGTGAATTTACAACTACACTTTTTTACACAAGTTTTAAACTAAACTCCACAATTTCCCATTTGTCTCCTTTGTTTACAATTAGTTTGCACACTTTAGTTTAGTTGAGAATGTATCAAGTTTGTTGTTGAAATAAATAAATAGATTTTGTTGTTGGCTGCTGAATTATCCTTCTTGGCATAATTCCTATGAACTTTAGTTTTCCAAAAATTATGTAATTTATTTACCAACTGGTCTCTACTTTTTTTAATAATTTTAATTTGTAGCTTTTGAATTTGTATATTTCTTTTTTTTAATGGATGGAACTTTCTCCCAGACACAAAAACAACTCTCCACCAAAACTTTGTTTTTTTCCTTTGTGGTTGACAACAAATAAAAAGGAAGAAGTCAAGTTTTATATTTTTAAATTCACAATAATTTTTCACACACAACACAACATTTGTCAGTGTTTTTATTCTTCAGCAGCAGCAACAAAACAACTCTCAACCAACAACTCCTCAACAACTCGTAGTAAACTGAACTGAACTCTCTTCCAATTCCATTCTCTAAAAGAGAGTTCCATACGCAAATACACACACACGACAGAGGATTGAGCTAAAAGAGCATGGGATAGGATTTAGAGAAGAGTTCCCCCCTTTTTCTTTCTCCTTTACACCACGAATACTACAGACTTACAACAACACGTTGATGATGATGATGATGATGATGATGATGGCATGATACGTATTTTTATACAGAAGAACATCGCATCGGGATGTGCTTTAATACGGTGACTTTACAAACGGATCTTGTGAGCATGGCATTGGAGAGAGAGCGTTGTGGGTAGTTTTTTATGATGGAGTTTTTTGGCGTGATGCAAAGTATGTATGAAGATGGATAGCATGGAGAGAAGAGTTGAATGAATGGGAATAGGCAAAAGATGCTTTTAGCATGGCATATAAAATCTTGGCTTCTTTGGCGACATATACACGTAATACGGTCTTGTTTGGCTTTTTTTATGTTATGGAACTTGTACATTGTGTGTGGATGTGGAAGCCTGGTTTTGGTTGGTGGAAACTGAGACAACGCTTTTGTGCTTCGTTTTTTATTAATAAGCCGTGATAATGAGCAAAATATGTACCGAAGGAAATGGTCGTCTCTTGTGTCGAACCGGCAAATATTATAAATCGCACCAGTTAATTTTACAATGTCTAAAAATAACTTACCTAGTATTCTGTCGATAATTGTCTTGTCATGGTTTGTCGTCCATTCAAATTGCTTTCACTTCAAACATACCTTTCACCTTGGTTCATTTCATTGGTTAAAATAGTTGCCATGTGGACTTTGCGACAGTTTTGATTGAATTGAACTGTTGGATTTATTTTATATGCGGATTTACCACCGGCAGAAGAGATGCTTTTTGTTCTGCTATTGCAACATGTTGTGCATGCAATGCACGTGAGAAGGAAAGAAGAGAAAGAAATTACCTTCTTTGTATCCAATAACATAACATAGCGTTGTTTGTTGTGCCATAAAAGGTTTGGTAATTACATGCAAGATTTAAGATTTCCGTGCCTTCTCTTTGACATGCTTTGCTTTCATATATGTTGTGTACCTAATTCGTGGTTAATAGAGTCATTTACTCTCACAGAGAAAAATAATTGCAAGATAAATATTATCAGGGAAGAGATATCTTTTCAAACCCAACCTTGGGAAAATTTTATTTCCCCATGCATCATAATTTCATTCACATCAAAATCGAATCCATCTTTTTTCCTATGGAATGTTTTAAATGAGGAATCTCAAGTCTACTAATCTATGCATTTTTCTTCATCCAACGACGACGATACTGGATTGGGGTTGCAAATTAACTTCTCGTAGGTGACAGGTATACAGGTTGTTTCTAATTTGAAACTTTCAGATGTGGATGCAAGGGGGAGAAAGCTGTAAAAATAAATGGCATCCCCATGTAACTGCAATGGAATAAGAGGAATTTGCAACAGATGAAAATAAATATGCGAGTGAATGCGTAATGTTAATGGCATGCTTTCATTATTATTATTATTAATATACAAATTGCAATTAAATAGACAAAGACAAGTGCTCTCCCACTTCAAAACAAACTCCAAGTCAAGTGCTCCACTGGTGGTGCCAAAGCTACAGCCAAAGCCATAATAATAATTTTATGCACTCCCTTTCTAAGTGTTTGGACTCTAATGTGACTCATCACATTCCTTCCTCCTTTTCCTACATTGCATTGTTGTATTTTGCAATTGCATATGAGCATAAGGGATTCGCAAGCCTTTTTTAGGAAAGAAGGTAAGGTTTTCAGCAATTTGACTTGGTTGATTATTGCGAATGTATTGATGATGATGAAGCTGAATTTAGAAAAACTCTAGAGAGAGAGAACTATTTAGCATTTTTGTATTTGTTTGGTAGGTAGTTTTTTAGTACATTTTGATTTGCACAGCCAGTTTGACGGCAGAAGACCAGGTAAAAGGTAAGTGGGTAGCATAGTAATGGTAGCATTTTGCAGGAGCACCTCTTGTTCATTTGCATGAGCATTTTTTAAGGAATGCAAAACTAAACTCAGCCAACCAGCCTCACTCTAACAGACAGGTAGTTCTTTTCTTTGGCCATTTATTTACTGCGGGTTTCTTTGTGAAAGAAAAGGTATGCAGAAAAATAGCACGCTGCGTGGTAGCAGCATTTCTGTTAAAAAATACTGGTTTACAACAACAAACGCCAAAAGCATGGAACATGGAAGGGATGGATGGATGATACAGATAGATGATGATGATGGCGAATTTATTGAAGAGAAGAGAAGCTTCTTTCTGTGAGAGTCGAGATAGCTGAACCATGGAGAATAATAATAATGCTCACTCACTCACTTCATCCATTGTAAAACTACGCTCGTTTTTTACTAATTCATTCTTCATTCCATTTCATTCCTCCACACTCATTGAGGCTCTGGTGGTGTCCACATTGCGCAAGTCTATGGATGGAATCTGCATACCTACCTACCTACCGCTTTTGCTCCATCTTTATTTACGTCGTACTCGTACACTGACAACTAAACGCAATAAGCCTCACCTTTCTATATGTTTCTCTCAAAAGCTATGCGAAAAATGTTAATAAATGGTGAGGCATACATAATAATGCCATGGATCTATCTTTCTCTATGATGATGACGACGGTCTTCTTCTTGGTTGGCTTGGCTGGTTCGTGTAAGGTGATGCGATGATGAGAGAGATGAGATGAAATGATAGTGCAACTTTATTTACGAGATGGTCCAATGCGAATGTGTGATTTGACTCTTTTCTTAAAGAAAGAAATATACGTAACTTGTGATCATCATACATGAAAAAGGCATTTTGCACATTATAGCTTCAAAAAACTTGTGACCACGCTATGGCGTCCTCATAACCCCTAAATTAGTATACGTCTTTGTGTTGTCGTGTCTTGTCACCTTCAAGCATTTTAACGTGCACAACACAACAGGCTCACTTTAACTTATTTTCTATCTATGCCCACCAGAATTTTATAGTTGTCACTGCACTGCTCTCATCCTCCTCCGTTTTCTTTTGCATGAGCAAATAAAATATATATGCGTCTCTTCTTCTGGCTCACTACAACTTTAGCAATTAATTTATTGGAAGGAGAGGATTTAAAACTTTGTTGACCAAACCACCCGAAACCGAGTTTTCCTATAAACTGAGGTCTGAAAAAAGTGACAATTGCAATTACAAATTACGTCGTATCGGAGTAGATTTATTTGCGTCTTTGTATTGTAAGTTATGATGTTTTGTGGCGTCGGGGTTTTTGAGAGAAATATTTTACATTGCGTCCTTAATCAAGGTGCAAATTTTTCTTGCACTTTGTCCAAGTGTGCAGTTTTGTATTATCTCAACACCTCATGTACACAGGAAGCTGAAGATTAGAGCGTACCAACTAATTGTCTTATCATTACATCAGTACTTCATTTAACCTCACAAATTTGACGAAGAGATTATTTGTTTCGTAAATCGCAACACCACATTTTTACTCAGTTTTTCTTTCTCTTTAGCCAGTTTAGTTTTCATATATTATGCGTCTTCTTGTTCCTTGTATCAATCATCATTATTGACTGTTGCACAAGGCAGTTAGTTGCGTCATTCTCTTCTTGTCCTGAGAGAACAAATCCTCTTCTTTTTAGGATACATGACGCAACCAACCAAACACACAATAAGCAAAGTATATTTTGGTTCAGTGGTTGTTTCTGGCAAACCAAAAATAGGCATTACGGAAAGAGTAAAGCACATTTTCAAGTGTGTGGGAAGATTGGTATAGGATAAGTCGTGAAAATCAACCAAGGACAAGTCAACTGTCATATGAAACATTGCTTGCAATGCGATTACATTTTGCTGTCACACAGTAATCTGTTGGATAATGATAATGACATTTGGAGAAATGCTTAGTGTTTAGAAATGAAGAAATAAGACAGAATCGGTTTCTAAATTGTTCCTTCCTGTGTAGCTAATAAACTAGTCGCAACTGGAATAGTTAAAATGTTTGGTAGGTAAATAGAATTTGATGACAAGGGTAAGTTTCAGACTGTAGTCAGCAAATATGCACTTGATTAAAGCATAGGTAAGGAAGGAAGTGGAACCATAACGAAGTATTGATTGCACCATCTGCAAATAGCTGCATCAATTTTTACAATTAGTTTGCATTGCTTTCACTGCAGGGCTTCACATAAAAGACTGAATCCTGTTTCAAGAGATACATTGAGATTGAGATTACCTAAACTTTTGACACACTAACTTTACTTTTCAAACCTAAAATACCGAGGAAACGAAGCGAGAAGATAAATTAGTGGTTCTGATGTCTGAGGCGCATTTATTAGTATGAATGAGACAAGTGTGCAGAACAGAAGCAAACAAGTAATAGAATTGTGGTAAGAAGCATAAAAAAGAAATGCATATTTCTCTGTAAGCAAGAATTGCTGGACCCGATGTATCCAGACATCAATCAATGGTGTGAAATGTCAAAAAGTTCAAGACCTAACTAGCAGACAAGAAAATAGAAAATCAAGGTCAAAGGGCTATGTTAAGACTTTGTTCGAACTATCATCAAGACTTTAAGATGACAATCAAATCGTCCTCGTCCTCATAAGCATTCTGCGACTTTGAAAGCATCAAAAAATGATATGGAATACCCAGGCTAAGAAGTCGTGGCATCCTTATCCTTCTGAAAACTCCACTTTTTATAACAAATTGATCATTTACTTCTTTATTCTGCGCCTGGATAGGAAGAAAACATTTTAGTCCTAGCAAAACAAACCTCTCCAATCCACAAAACAACTCGATCATCCTGATCAAGTTACGAGATAATGTCACATACAACTCACAATCCTAATGATCTGCTCATCAAATTGTTGGTTGCATAAAGTAAATTTGACACTGATAGCTTCAATTCATAGCAAAATTGACTTGTGATTTGTAAGTCATCGTAAAAATAATAATATTATGAAATGAAAATGTTCATACTTGAAAGGGATTAGCCGTCATCTCATCTCACAAAACCAATGTCTTTACTTCTGTTGGTTGGATTGACAGATTAAAAAGTAAATAATGATAATGGGGAAAGGATAAAGTGTATGATTGATGTGGATTAATGAAACCGAGAGTTGAATTATTGAACAAAGCTTTTAAACATTGGAGAAGAGGAAAATGGTTTTTTCAACATGGAGGAGAGTCATTAATGCCTACATACTTCTCTCCCTCATCCATCTTCTCTTAAACAAGTGAGGACAAGTGTTACAGGAGATGCAGGGAAATTGCCATTTTGCACATTCCCATTAACAGCATCAAAAGTCAACCAAGATTACATGCTACATATGGCCTATTCAATCATGACTTCGGGCAAAATTTAAACCATATTCCAGAGTGGTGCAGTGGATGTAACTGACCTGTGCTAACTAAACTGTGGAGCATGTTCCCAACCCCCGGACTGTATATCCTTCCAACAATTTATCATCATCAATGGTCAAAAATCATGTTGTTGGTAATTTGTAAAACGAACCTATTGTGCCATTAAGCATTTTTTATTGGACCCCACAATTATTTACGCATAGGCATCAACAGAGCAGACCTTGTACAGGTAAATTCTCAAATATCTTGCTGGTAATGTTGTTCAACAGCGAACTGACCACACCAATAAATAAGAAAAAGAGGCGAGAAATGAACCGTGCACTGTAATTTTCTATCTTGCGGCGAGGAAACTGCAACCACAACGTGAGATAAAAAGAACGCTTCTCATTGATTTTATTGATTCTGCTCTGCATATTCAGCGACTGAATAATGATCTAATGACAAAGGATATGTCCAAAATCCTCAATCCTCAACTTCTTTTAAAACCAAAAAATAATGATAAACAACAGGAAATTCAAAATCATCGACCACGACTTCAATAATTCTGATCATACATAATAAAGAAAGACTCTTTCTTGAGCGATGAAGATGTAAAATAATCAGAGAAATGCAATAAAAACCCCTGGACTGACCGTTCCTCTAAAAATTGCAAGTCAACAAATTGATTTGCAGCCTCCTCTTCTTCATTCATTACGAAAGTGAAACAATGCATGCAGAGAATAAACTCCTTTGTGGAAACAATGCATTTACGAAGGAGGAAAAAGTGTATAGGTACGTCTATCTGATTCGGCCCACAATAGTCATAAAACAAATTTGGCAAAGTTGCAGAGAGCTCCCGTTTGTTATCTTTAGCTATTTTTTTTTGCCTGGCGTTTTTCCCTGAGAGCTTCCTTTGATGCTTTTACTTTTACCAAAAAACTATTACGTTGTTGTTTGTAGTGACTGCTACACTTATCTGTCTATCAGAAGAGTGATGCTTTATCTTTGTTCCATGATTCATTTAGTGGTTGGTTTTTAAAGTTAGATAGGGCAGTGAGCTCTTGAAGGGTTTTATTTTGTTGTGTCATTATGGATTGCCTTTGGTTGCTTGTTGTATACATGAACTCTTCTTATCCCATTCTTTTATACCTTTTGCTTATGTTTGTGAAATAGAATCAGTGCACAATGTGGACATGGAAGTATGCTCTAATGCTGATGATAATGCGAAATGAATGTGACTGCCTCGAGCAGTTTCGCTTCGTGATTACAATCGCAGGGATTTCATACGCTGTTGAACGATCAAACACTTTTAAAGAATTTTTTACACCGTCCCATTTAATGTAACACCAAATAAGCCGTTTGTACCAAGTTTTGTGCACCAGCGTAGCAACTTTAATGAACCTTGGTGAGGACTTAAATTTGGCATGATTGTTTGAGAAGGCCATGTGTGAGACAAGCACAAATAAATAATTTCGCCTCTTTTGTCCTTTTCGTTTCTAAAGGAAGTAGTGATGGAGATTATAGCTTGAATTTGTTTGTACCCTAATCAATTTCTTGTTTGTACCCCAAAGGAGTAGATACTTTTGTACCCCCAGAAGAGATGTGTTCCAGACTGTTTGAACAAAGGGGTCATCGATCCCAATTCGCAGGCTCAAATGAACATCATTTTGGTTAAAATCTTATCAAAACCGCTCGGAAGTTGCCCTACCGACGGTCATGGGCATTTCAAAATGCTAGCTACGCAGCAGGTGAATAATGAAAAGGATTGAATCTTTAAAGAGTGCTATGAGAGAGAAGAGAGAGAGTGCAAGAGCATACAATCATCCTGATTTTATGGAACGGATTCCACGCATAGTTTGGAATTCTTGGAACCACTGGAAGTGAAGATACCAACCAGGATATTTTTATGCAAAGAAGTCAAAAGGTTTGAACAAGAGTCTGATTGAGTGGTAGTGTGGAATGTTATGCAACGGCAACACACGCTAATTGAAAATATTCATGAGGAACATGCCAAAAACTGAAGAAGTAGAACCAAGTTCCTATTTATGTAGAGGTGAAGTGAAGTCACTGTTTCTTCAACTTCAATCATGTAGTTTGTCGAGATTTGGCATATTGCTAAATAACTTGCGTTGACCTCTGCCCTCGTTGACATATGTCATTGTCATTATCATCATGGTACCAACACCTCTGTAAACTGCTTTCTCCTGTTACATTATTCTGGATTGTTTCATATCGTGTCGGGTGTGGCAAAAACGAAATGAAAATAAAAATTAAGCCGGAACTCCGTCGTTGTTTTTTTTATCTCATTTCTCTGAAGCTCACTGGAATTGGAATTGCCGTCTCCATATTGGCGTGTAAACTTCATTATTGCATGGATAACAAAGAGGGAGACAAAGCGATGACGCATTTTAATTTCCCAGTCGATCACTCCATTCGATCTGCATCAAATTCCGTGATCTGCATTTATATTGTGAGGCCCTAATTTGTATTGTTATTTCTGAGGCTTCGCATGGTGGTGCGTGGCGTGACCTAACTAAAAATACTAATTCGACTAATACTCAAATATCAGAAAAAGCAACATGATATCCTTCCAACTTCCTTGAAGTCATCAATCAGACTCAGATTCCACTTATAGCTTTTAAGATTATAACATTGTATAACTGCATTGTTTTATTTTAATATTAAGCTATTACGCATCTATGCAAAAATATAAGTCTCAATTCACAATAAATTTTTGGTTGATCAAGAATATACCATTGCACGCTTGAAATTACAAAAAATACATGATATCAATAATTGGCATTGTTGACAATTCTTGCATTCTGGTGAAAGTACGACGTAAAAGAGAAAAATAAATGACAATTGCGACGTTAACGTCGTCATGGGCATGGACTTAGCCACACCATTAAACACAAGAATAACAGGAACCTACGTCAATGCCAATTACGATCACAAAAGATATCCAGATTGATAATATAAATGCGGTAATCATTCGATAAAATAGCAGGATGAGACGGATATGTTTGATATTTTGGAATATTTGTAAGCTTAAAGACAATAGGATATCATTATAGAAATAATCGACTCTAGATTTTGAAGGTGAGTTAACTGCGCATTCCAACGAACTGCTGAAATTGCACGCACACAATTCTTTATCCGATAGAAGTGTAATTGGGATGAGGTACAGTTTTTGAAGTGATAGCAGAATATTTCTTCATGGCGTGAAATTCACCATGGATTTCGACACATATCCATTAATATGGTTATCATCATACAGAAGAATTACAAGTTCTTCATAACGGCCAATGCGGCCCCATAAGCAGCATCACCTCCTTGACCAAATTGGGTCTCAACTTGGTACATGTCGACAAACTCCTGTTGAAGAATCGGATTCCTAGAAAGAGCGGATCCAGTGCCGATAACTGACTGAATCCCTGCCTCTTCCAAAACGGCCCTTGGCATCAGACTGTACGTATAAACAAAATTTCATGGATATACGTAATTGTTGTAATGGCTTTGTTGCACTTACACGTGCAAATTTTCTATGATCCCTCGACATAACGCTCGTACGACTTGGCCCAGAGAAACATTTCCTAAATCTATGTTATACACGTTGGCATTTTGATCCGGAGCATGTCTGTTCATAAAGTGATGTTTCAACAATTGTAGGTTTATTTTATACAGATTGTTAATTTCGTGCAAAGCCATTTTATACCTTTCTCCAAAAATGGTGGGTTGAATATGCAAATTTGATCTTGTGGCTGGATCTGCACCCGCGTTTAAAATTTTCTCCCATATTTTGGCTGCATGCAAAGGAGACATTATGCAAATGCAATTACATACATTAAAGCAAATTACACGCTTTGAAGTCGTTCCTTTACTTACATTGAGGTACATTTGTACCCAGTTCGATGGCCCACTGCTGTAGCATTCTTACAAACGCGGCCAGCGCGTTTCCCCCAGTGAGGGCTGCAGCCACTGCCAAATACTTGCCTTGGAAATATGGAAAGTACTCAACATGCCCAAGGTTGTTGTAATCTGGCGTTGATGCCAGACTCCCTGCTGTTTGCGGTTCGAACCCATCCCTCATGACAAAGGCTAGCTGAGCTGAGGTGGAAATACTTAAAATGGCTTGATCAGGTCTGTGTAGCGTTGACAAAACGGAACATTGAAAGTCTCCCATCCCAGCTCCCACAGGTGTTCCCTCAGGGATAAAATGCCAGGAGCTGGTTAATTTGCCAGCATAGTCACCACCCAGGACGACCGTGGGCAGGAACCGCATGGGGAAATTGGCTTCTTCCAGGATTTCTGTGTTCCACTGCTTGGTCGTCACATTAAAATATCCCCAGCTTGCTGAATTTTGAACTGACATGACGGGGACGTCAAGATCACATAGCATCGCCACCACAAAGTCCTATACAAAAGCAGAGCCATAATTAAAAAACTTTCGCACATTTTGTGCTCACGACAACAACCTGAATAGTGGCTGCTCTATCAAACTGTTCCAGTTTCTCTGGCTTGTTTCTCTCCATCCAAAATATAGTCGCACATCCATATCCCGAATGCACTCCTAGATGCGAATCAGGTTTTGGCAATGTTGCAAGAAATTCCTTGGTGCAACGGCTATCCTGCGATGGGGAAAATTAAGAGTAATTTACGATCATAAATATTTATTTTAAGAGGATGAGACTGATTGATGATATGAGTTGAATGAAAGCTGAAACCTGCCACGTGTAAAGATTAGAAGTGACTTTAGGGATCCTCTTCTCCCCATCTAATTCCCATCCTTCTCCACTTTTCCAGAACATGACCCCATGCATCTGCCCTGAGACCCCTTTAAAAAAACAAACTGGGCTTGACTTTTGAAATACTGGATGACTTCAAAAGAAGCATATCGTGACACTGTTGCCATGTCATAAACCAAAGATAAGTGTCCTAACCTATATACACGGTCCGTCGGAGGTACTCCCTCGGAAGCTGTCTCAGAACGGCATGCAATGTAGAACAGATTTTTGGCACATCCTGTTTATTTCCTTCGGTGCCGCACTCGCTGGGAACATTTGCTGTAATTTAAGACAATAACAAATGTCAAAAACAAAAACAAAAAGATGACTTGAAATTGATCGAATTTGACTCTCAAAAAAAGTCGCTTGAAAGCTTCAAAAATAGAACGTCTAGAGTCTCAAAGCTTTTGTCACTTGCACAATGGTGTTGTGGCATTTACGAGCCGAACAAAACCATTAAGCAGGGGCAACACGAGATCCCATTTTTGGATTCAGAGCTAAACGATTATGAAAATTGCTAATGTTGACTTAATAGGATAGAATTAACATGCCCAACTTGTGTAGATGAAATTGAGAAAGTTTAATTTTAGTTAATCAGGGTAAAGGGTAATTCGAAATTATACACCTGCAGTCATTTGTGTTTTCTAAATTAAAAAAGGTAATCATAGTCTAAAACCAACTGCTCCTTTATAATTTCACGATGGCATATGTCCATTAAGCTAGGTATTATTATTACCTTGAGAATCCTTGGCTTGAATCGCCACACATCCTCTCGTTGCCGTGTCCACAACGCAAACTTTCACCGAAGTGGTGCCAATATCAATCCCCAGGATGAAAGTCTGGTCTGGATCCACGCATACAGATCCAGAACGAACCACCTTGCTGGCCATTGTAAAGGTTAACAGCCTGTGAAATAAAAGTGTTGTACTGTCTTGTACGTCGCCGGATGGATAATCTCTATGGGGATTAATCAGAAGTTGATTTATTACCCGAAAGAAGAAGAATTTTATTAACAAAGTTAAGATTGAAGAATGTCCACGTCCGCAGCCACGGCCGTCTGTTCTTTCAACCACTCTCCTCGCCTTGTAAAGCAGGATTCAAGTCTTTGTCCAATTTCCAATTTTCTCACTTTCTCTCGCCCACTTTCCTCCTTTCCTGCCACCACGCTAATCACTTGAACGGAAAAATGCTCCTTCCTCCCTTTTGTGCATTTTATTAGTTTTGAGAATTGTTGAGAAAAACTCTTTCTTCCACCTACTTTGACAAAACTTTCACAAAGGACAGTAACAAAAGTTCAGGAAATCCAACTAAAAACTCCATGAAATGCACAGAGAAGCCGTCTGAAAGAGAAAGCAAAGCTAAAGCACCTCTTCTCTTAAAATCCTGTTACGAACTAAACTGATTTCCACTTTCCTACCGCAAAATCGCAAACATTGAATTGCAGCCCCGTTGTCCGTGCAGTAGTGTATTCATTCCTTCCCTACTCATAGTCATACTGCACGGCACAAGGAAGGTGACGTAACATGTAACTCGAACTACACGTACTTTTTTTGCAACCTCAGCACAGCATTGTGCTGATGAGAGGACAAAATGAACCTTCAACTTTAGAGCAAGTGTAGCGTGCATTCCAGTATTCATTGCATTGAAACTTGAGCAATATTTTTTGTCCACATGGTACAAAATAATAATGTGGTCTATATACTGAGATGTTAGATAATGCCATTTGGTCTAGATAAATTGTCTGTTGCGAAAGTTGTTTTCAGAAGATTTCCGTATATGAAAAAAAACTACAACTTTATGAAAAATGAGGGTGGGAAAATTGATCCCCCCAACTTGCCATGTCTTATTACAACGTGATGAATGAACGGAGTAAATGAAGCAGTCTGAACTCCATTTAATCAAAGAAAGAAAGATAGATAGAAACTGCGAAAGTCATGTGCTCTATGTTTTTAGTGACAGAGTGGAGGAGCACGTTTGGATAAAAGAGATCAATTAGAACTTCCTTGAGACTCTGTGTTAAGACATCATTAAGTCGCGATGATCATGCTGCTCAAGTCTTAAAAGATGAGATAAATGAAACACTTCTCATACAAAATTAGACAGCTTTATAACATGAAATACGAGGACGAGTTGTATGTCTCATTCATTAAAGGTAAAAGGATTCTATGCACTAGACAGGATTCTTTACTCAACTTTAATAGAAAAGTCGTGAATCTACTTTCGAATCTGTGAACATAAGTGATGGAAGTAAATGAGAAATACAAGGAAAAGCTATTGGCAGTTGAAATGATTCAGGACACCGTGCAATTTGTAACTGTCATCACATTCAATCTCCCCACATTATTGTTGGCACAGTGTATAATGATCAATCACGAAAAAGAGGGGTAGTGGTGGGGAAAGCAGTGCAACCATCCTGACAACTGGAGTTTGTATAGCAATTTCATTTTAGAAAAAAAGTAAGCAAATAAAAAAATCAATCTCTCGTCTTCGCAATTTTGCCTCCAGTCCACCTCCTTCCTTTCCTCTCGTACCTCTTTTGATAATTGGAAATTTTTATACCCACCCAACCATGAATGTCTATGCATAATGTCAGTTTTATATAAAAGAAACTCCACATAATATCATTTACTGCGCAAATTGTAAAGAAAGTATAAGAGTTTTAGGTGAACTATTTAACTTGCTTGATATAAATAAATAGCATTGAGTGTCAGTCGCAATCGTGGAATTTAATAAATAATTACATTATCATTATCATATATCATCACGCCATGTATTAGGTTATTTCATTTTGACTGTATAGCCATGTATTTAGGGCGATTATCAATTCCCTTCCTGGTCGTAAATTGCTTTAGTGTATTCCATCTCATCATGGATTCAGAATAATGTATGAACTTCCATGTCAATGTAGCTTTAACCCTGTCTCACCCAACCATCATTATTTCTGTAGCGACATATATTTGGTTAACATAATAGATTTACTTTTGTTTCGTGTTCAGCAAATAAAAGAATGGATGGATGGGTTGGCCATGCGATAAGTAGCGGAAAGGAAGAAGAAAGTTAGCCCGTATTCGGTTGACTGACTTTCTCTCTATCAGTGTAAGGTTAATTTTTTATTTACGTCCTTCCCTCAATCCAACAACTCTACCTTTGAAAATAGAAGAGTTTGCTTTGATGTTGAAAGCAATGTCGTAGTAGTTAACATAAGGTCTACTCACGAATGTCATCATCATAAGAATTTAATGTGTCACATGTCCACATTTAGTCTCTTGAATATGCATTTGCCCCTTTACTACTTCAGCAGCGTACGCTATAAAAACCGAAATAGAAAGAGTGCACAACAAGAAGGAATGGACGAATTTGAAAAAAGCAATCTTTTTAGCTGCCACTTTCCCCAACCAACGCTTCCACTTTCCCTTCATTTCCGCACCACATGAGACTGAGCCAAGCATAAACATTATATATGAGCCAAAGGCCTGGCAGAGGAACCATCTATTAAAAAGCAAAAAAAACCTCTCTGCTTACTACTTAAATTCCCATGTCTCTTTCTCTTGTACATTTTTATTTTAGCAGGAAGGCAGTGCTACTGTAGTGGTCCCTCTTTATTTTGCACTTTCTTGAAGTCTTGTATTCACCACCTCAAGTCATGTCTTCCCCTTTCTTGTCATGTTACTATTTTACTGATCTAAGCTTTCACTTTTGATAGTTGCTGCTGGTCCCACTGTATTTCTTCTTTCTAACGAAATGCCACTTTCAGGCCAGGCAAGACAAGAATACAGTAAAAACATGGCACAAAGGACTCCCAATGGAATCGAATTGAGTTAGTGAACAATTTCTTCTATACATTTTAAATGAAATGGAGTGATGGACAGAATTGAGTTATAGCTTTCTTCTAGCCTTCTTCCTTTTTGCGGGTTGAGGTGGACTTTCGAGGACTTTCTTTTCAAAGGAAGAGAAAGTCTAAGTCTAGGCTGATTAATTATTGGAAGGAAATAAGGAAAAGACAATTTGTCTCCTTTTCTAAATTAAATCACTAATGAATGATGATGAGAATGCTAACAACACTCCATCAAAGCCTTACTTCAAAAGTTTTCTGATTTAGAACCACAACACCTTTCCAAGGTTCTTATGTGAAATGTATCCCTTAATTTAAAAGGAAGTCAACCAGATTTGCCACAAGAAGGAAGTCAAGACAGACGGCGAGAAAATTGATCCACTTATCTTTCCTTTCTCCTTGACTTGACTTCTTTCCCGTATCGCGTCTTCGTTTACACAATAAAGTGCGGTGGGTCTGTGGCTGCAAATCTAAGCCTCAATTACCATCGAGCCAGAAATGAATACACCTGTCATGGTTAGTAAGCGGGATATATTTTCCTCCGTCATAGAGTTTAAATTGTAAATTCATAAAGTGGAAGGAAAGATGCTAGCAGGTGAAAGTGGGCCAGCAACCAAGTCTTATCGTTTTCTTTACTCAATAAGAACATAAGAAGATTACTCGATCCTCTTCCTGCTGTGAAGAGTCAGAAAGGCGTATACACGATAACCCTAAATAAAGTACAATACCACCACAATGGTTTCACCAATCCACATACATCCCTTCACAGCACAGTCAAGTGCCAAATGAAATCCTAAAAAAAAGACGTCATCAGAATATAAATCAAACAGACATGCACAAGGTGTGTATTCGTAAACAAAAGATCCAACATGTTCCTAAACTTTCAACTTTGATGACACGGTGCGGAGTGATAAATTCTAGCCAACGGACAGGAAATAAACAGAGTAAGAGGAAAGAAAACAACCTATTGAATTTTTCAATGCCTTTGAGGACAACAGATAGAATGACGAACTTTAGTTCTAGATCATTTGATAGTAGAGAAGCACCACACGAAGCATGTCTTCAAGATCTTGCTGCTATTATCTCGCTTCACTTCCTCATGTCTAACATAATGTAACATGAAGTACATTTCATCGTTGATTACTTTCACTCGAAAGGTGAAGCTGAAACACGGCCCCTTGTCTATGTATGTACCCTCCAGCAATAATTTGAGGGAGGATGGCCGTTTTCTTCCACTTTGTAAGTTTCAAACCAATCGGATGGAAGAGAAAGTATATGGAGATCCTTTGCCATTTATTGTCTCATTTAAGTAGAAAGTTGACAAGCATGGAAGACTACTCTCATTTTACTTTCGACTAGAATTTACATTTAAATTGCCCCTGTATCCAATATCTTCTATACAGAAAGGTGACAGGGTTGGAGTGGAAGAAGGGGAAGCGGAGAAAGTAGGACCCAGTTTCTACCTGTCATATTGGATAATATCTGTACAAGTTTCAGAAAGAGACATCAAGGTAGGAGAAAGAAACAAGAACTTGAGGCTGTTTTCAGTGAGGCTACAGAATGGAATTGGTGTATTTTATTTGTCATATTTATTTGAAGACGAAATTGATATGATAAAGGTATAAAAAGACCAAATTGGGTTACGGACCAGAAAAATCCTTGTCCATTTGAATCTAACAAAGGTACTGCTTCTCTTTTCAAGTCTTTCAGCAAAAGATAGAATACATGATTGTGACTTTAGCTGTCAGACCCAGACGCTTCCACCGTAGTTGAAGTTGGAGATAGAGAAGAGACGATACTTGCTTTCTCCCGCAATTCAAGGAAACCACGGATTGACAATTTTTCACATGCAATTCGACAACCCATTTTGACGCTTGCTTCGACATCCACTCCTTTGTTCAAACACAAGATTGTCGTAGCAAGAAACGTATCTCCAGCTCCTGTAAATGTAAAGAAATGTGGTATTATTATTAGTATCATTGTTAAATAACGTAAGTGAAGGAGACAGCATAATGGACCGGTAAACAGTACCCATTAACCTTTCTCTCTCTCTCTCTTGGAATGAGATACTTATTTACAATTGGTAGGTTCACAAAGTTATCAGTATTGTGCAACAAATACAAATTGTGCCAAAGTGGAAAGATAGATTTTTGCTCAATTAACCTGAAGCACTTAAGCCAAATCGAAACTCGTAATGGAATGGAAACATATTGATATTGATTGCAGATAAAATTATTTTGAAGATTTGTCTTTCTCTTTATCTTGCAACAACAACTTCAACGTGTTGATATATCCAGCATAGGGACGGAAATTGTGCCACCAACCAATCTCGATAAAATTATATATAGGACTTTAGAAAAGAAAAGAAAAAGAGTTACCTAAAGAATCGATAATGTTGGTTGGAGGATGAAAGGCATCAATTTTCCTCACGTTTGTTTCCCTTTCTTCACTTGTACTCCCGTCCTCATTACCGTCGACTCTAGCAATCCCGAAAGCCGCACCATCCTCTCCCCATGGACATATTATAACGGTCCCCCTTGAGACCTCTTGAAGCATCATTTTTGCCGCATCGATACAACTCTTTGCTCCTTTCCAAGACGCATAATCCTTTCCAACGAATACCACGTCGGCCAGTTGCATGAGGGAACGTGGGTAGTCCCGACATTTTTCGATCTTTTTTGAACAAGACATTGATAGAATTATTATTTCCATTCATTTACAAACAATGCCTCGTTAAGAAGGCTTTCCCCTACTTTCTTTTCATGTACGTACGTACCTCAATGGAGACTGGAATTGATACATTCAAATACTTTACAAAGGAACCTTTGATAGGAGAACCCAACTTCGGAGTTTTCTCATTGTATTGTTGAATGTACTCAAGCATCATGGGTAGTTCCGTCGCATTTCGCCCCTGTGAATAAATCACCCAAAGCTTTCTCCTCTCTTCATATGACTCTATTCCTCAAACGTACCTCAAAATGAATCCAGGAATAATTGGCCACGTTAATTTTACTTTTAAACTGTTCAAAAGAGAGTTCAGGCAAGCCTCCATTGTTATGAATAATGGTTCTAGACCCTGTTTCTTCCGAACAAATAACAACCGAGGCAGGGGCTGCTGCAACGCCTTCAATTATAGGACAATTGCCATGTGCTATTCCCAATTGTGTCATATCTTGGGTGAAGAAACTGGAAATATTTGGATATTATTACGTCCTTGCTCTTTGTGTCTCATGTCTATTCTTAGGTATTGAATTGTACTGACGACACATCACAACTTCAACGTCACGCAAAGCCTTTACCTCAGCAAATGGTCATTTGCCAATGTCCCAAAGAATTCCACGGGTTGACCCAGCACTGCCAAGACTGTGGCATTGTTTGAAGCATTCCCACCACGAGCCCAGACTTGACTCTTACACCTACATACATACATACAAATAAAATCATGGACATAGTATCTCTCTTTTTGCTTCCTAACTCAGCAAAGCAAGCTTTCTCCTCACCTAGAATCGCTGTCCTCTTTAGGGAAAGCAGTTACAAAGCTTACAATGTCCAAACAGTTTAATCCCACAGTACAAATCATTTTACAGAGATATTAGTCCTTCTCCACACACAAATCGAAAGACTAATTTTCAGACTTTAATTTAATGAGCATACAAACAGTTCAATTTTGTATATAACAGCCAGGCAGCAGGAGAAAGTTAAAGAGAAGCAATTGCATGGGAATGTGTATCTCAGATTGAACAGACCTGTTTGAGACAGTCCGACTCCCCACCGTAGAGTCTTCGATCGGAAACCTGAGCACATGGTAAATATCATCCAAACAACAGTGGCCCACACACAACATATTATCATTTAATTTCGTTCGTCGTCTGTTTCTGTTTTATTATTGGGTGACAAAACAAAATCAATAATACTTTTCTATTTATTCCCCAGAACCTTTCAATCAATCACTGTCTTTTTGTCTGTCAAGGCACGACACTTTTTCATTACATCGAACTCACTTCCAGAGTGTCTTTTGTGATACATATATACACAATGAATGGATCCACATCAACCTCGACGTCTGCTGCTCAACACCCCCAATGTTCTTCCGATGAGGCCAAATCCAGTGACAGTGGGAGCAGTCCGAAGGTGGAACAACGGAAGTTTAGCAGTGTCTTCGATCAGGAGGAGTATGTGGCAAAGGCTAATACTGGGATTGAAATTAAACCTGTGGATGACCACGTGGTACGGGAAAGTTCAAAGCTATACCACCACGGTTTAGGTTTGCTTTTACTTTTTATGTTTTTTAAATAGGGGAAAGGCGTGTTTGCAACGAGGAGTTACAAGTCTGGAGAAGAAGTCTTGGCTGATCTACCCATCGTCACGTCCCAATTTGCATGGAATAAGTTGTACAACTATAAGGCTTGTGACTATTGCATGAGGTAAGGTTTGCCATTTTTTACCTGGGCTCTTTCCAACTTGTTTGAGTTGTCCCAGGGCACTGGAGACAACAGAGGAGAATGTCCGAAGACTTACGCAGAATGCAACGCTGGAATTGCCGTATCCAGAGTGCTGTGACACCAAGAAGGAATTGCAAGTTACCTGCGACGACTGTCCGGTAAGCACTTCACTTACTGCTTTGACATTGGAATTTATTCTAATGTTGTTTATGATTGATTGCACAGGCGGCGTACTGTTCCAAGGAGTGCAAGGAGAAGGCGTATGCCGAATATCATAGAATTCTTTGTTATCATTCCGACACCCCTCCAACCAATGTCAACCGTCTGGAAGAGTACTGGAGGTCGATGCACTACCCACCGGAGACTGGGACTATCACGTTATTGGTTAGGATATTAGCAAAGTTGCATTTGGACGAGACTGGGACACTTTCGCAACGAATACAAGAAGTATGTTCAATATGATTTTCCAATTCAATCATGAGTCACCTCATTTTCATTCTATTTTTTAAAAGTTTTGTCAAGCCTCTAAAAATGAAAACGAAGAACTGGCTCATAAAATTCTAGGGGATGAATATGTCGTTCAGGTTGGAACCTTACGGGAACTTGTTATGAGCGTCATCAATTTTCCAAACATAGAACAGGTATACCAAACATATCCATTGTGATAACCTCCCTAAAGCTAAACCTGTTACTTGTATATTTCGGTCTAGTGGTTATCTTTGGAAGGTTTCCTGCAGCTATTTATCCTCATTGGTCGAAATTCACAAGGAGTTGGAACCAGTGCGTTTGCAACCTACGTAAGCCGGATTGAACAACTTCCTCTAGATCCTTCGGACGCAGCCGCTATTTTGCTTACCATTGATAACATTTATGAGGTCATGGATAAAGGTAGTAGCACACCATCATATAAGTAGTCGATATGATTAATCTATTGTTTCTTTTCAAATTGTCATTTCTTAGTTGTGGGTCATTTTTTGGACAATGAAGGAGTTGCATTGTACCCATTGCAAAGTTGGGCCAACCACTCATGTGTGCCCAACTGTGAAGTGAAATTTCCAGAAAGGAATCATCGACTTGGATTGATTGCCACCAAAGACATCGAGGCCGGCGAGGAGATAAAGATAAGCTATTTGGACCTCGCCGATCTGTCCCGCTCAAGGTATTCCAGGAACAAGTATCTAAAGTAAGTCACTCATTCCAAAATATTTAGTCAGATTTGCGAACTAATCAGTTCATTTGCTATTCAGGGAACACTACCTTTTTGAATGCCAGTGTCCAAAGTGCATGGAACAAATTGACGACGAAGAAGGAACCACGGATTCTGAAGAAGATATGGACGAAGAGGATGATGATGATGACGAAGAATTGGTTGACGCAGATGAAATGATTGACTAAATGACTTATAGATGTTTTTCTTAAAATGCTTTCTAAAATTGTGCTTTCATAATATATGAAGCTAAGCAAGGAGTATGACCAAATAAAATGCCAATAACCAAAAGACGTTGTCTCACCGTTCCCCATTCAATCAAATCATTCTTTACATTTTCATGCACAAGTCCCTTCTCTATGACGGAAACAAGTCATGTTATGCCAAAACCATGACAGGACTCTTTGGAAAAGGGATACCTTGGGTATAAAAATGAAAATGCCATACTAACTTGCATATGTTCTTATTTGTGCATTCCTGCATGGGGCACAATGAAGCAAGAGAACTAAGTATTCAAATTCGGTTACTTACTTTCTTGCTCGTACCATCATCTGAAGATCGATCCACGTATGAAAGACCGAAAAGGCGAAAAAATTAATTTCTACAATGTTTTTGGTCGGACTAACTGGAGGAATCGGGTGTGGCAAAAGTACCGTCTCAAAGGTTTTCTTGGACTTGGGTGTGCCAGTCATCGATGCTGACCACGTAGCAAGACAAGGTAATGTTTTGGTCCTTAAGTCTAACTTAATTGCTGATTTCTCTACATTGGTTGCAGTTGTGGAACCTGGTCAAAAGGCTTGGAAGAAAATTAGAGAGGAATTTGGCCTTTGCGTGATTGGAGACGATGGCCAGATTAATCGAAAGTTGTTGGGACAGCTCATTTTTGAAGACAAGAAGAAAAGAGCCAAGCTCAATGACATCACTCACCCTGAAATTGCCAAACAGATTGGGCTCCTCATTCTCAGATATTTACTGTGTGGTAAAGAAAGACACACGTTATTCAATGAACTTTCAAAATTGACGAATTGACTGGCTATTTTACAGGACATCAGTTCGTCATTATAGACTCCCCTCTTCTTCTTGAAGTTAACACGTGGATTCGACTTGTTCACAAGGTCATCGTTGTTTCGTGGTAAGCTAATCCTGAATACGTAACAAAGTATAGCTCACTGATTTTTGGATGGCACTTTTAGTTCTGAGGAGCTTCAACTCAAAAGAATTGTAGAGCGTGACGGAATGTCCGAGGAAGAGGCAAGGTCAAGGATGAGGGCTCAAATGTCGACATTTGAAAAGTGTAAACGAGCCAACTATGTCATTCACAACGACGGCCCTGTTCTGGAGACAAAAAGACAAACGATCCTTATCTACGAAGAACTCAGATCGTTGAAGACGCATTGGGTCGTTAGATGTGTCATTGGAGCAGTTTGTGGTGCTTGGATTCTTCTTATCGTCCTCCTCGTCAGATTTTTATTGAACGCATTATGAAACCTGGGATCTATCTATGAACATTCACAAGCAAGCACCTATACACTTACTTAAGTCAACTAGACTGGGGAAATTGAGACACCATTCCGTTATGATATTTAGACTTTCTACACACTCATTTTGTAGTCTAAAAAGAAGAATGTCCAAGAACACGATAGCAACATTCATAAAATCTGCATAACTCAATCATTTTTGGCTATGTCATTTGGAGTTATCATATTATTTGAGCATATATCTATTCACACAACGGTACCAAACCATGGCCAAGTCCAAGTCAAAAAAGGCTCCTAAGCGAGGAGGTGGCAAGGGGAAGGGGAAGGGAACCTCACCGGCAAAAGGAAAGAAAAAGGGGGCTGAGGTTAAAAGTGTCCCATCGGCAAAAGTAGAAGAAAAGAAGACCGAGGCTAAAATTGTATCACCGGTAAAAGAAGAGGAGAAGAAGGTTGAGGCTAAAATTGTCGCACCGGCAAAAGAGGAAGCTGAAACTAAAAGTAAAGCCACACATTATTCCTTTATTGATTAAACAGAGTTGATTGTCCATAACCCTTTCCTCTGCTCAGAGAAGGCCGGATCGGCGAATCCTCCAATTGATGATGACTGCAAGTGCGAAGATTGCGAGTGTGACGCCGAAGCGTGCGAGGATGAGACTAGTGAAGGTATAGGTTAAAACTACACCAATTATAATTTACAAATTCTATTGACTCAACTGTACAGGAAACGAAGAAGGGACAGCAGCACGGAAAAGCACCCGCAAATCACGAGGGAAAAGGTATTTCATGATGGTGGCAATCAATTGGTTGTTTGTTTGCATAAATTACTCCATTCCAGTCTCAAACTCCCAGGAGAGGATGTAGACGAAGACGAGGAGGAGGAAGAAGAAGAGGACGACGAGGAGGACGAAGGCATTCTTACCCGTGATTTATGTAATATTGATTAATCAATCCTCTTTCATTCACCAGAGTCAGAGCCTGATGACCAAGAATTTATGGAGCTTATGCAGCCAAAGAGAAAGGGGGATGATGCAGAAAACGACGGGACAGGAGTTATAGATCTTATGCTAAAGGTATGTCTTATATCTAAATGGTTTGGACGAATTTGTCAATTAACAAATGCGTCCAAGGTCCAAACCATTTATAAATGCAATTTATACGCAGGCAGAAATGGAAGATGAGGACATGCAAACGCTATTTCTGGCGGATGGAGGGGTTGACGCGGAAGAAGTCCAAGGTATCGTATTTCCCCAAACAGGATATATTTCATTGTTCAAGCATTAATTTTTAATCTGCAGGAGAAGACCTCACCGGCGTCGACGGAGTAGTTGGAATTACTTTGTCCGAAGAAGCGAGAAAGTTTTTCCACCTGGAGAATTTTAATCCAGACGCAGAACCAAAAATTGCCTGGCTGATGTCTAAAAAAGTTCGGCTTTACATGTACACATATCTAGAAACTTCAGAGTTTCAGCCTTATTATGAAACGATTATGGTGTGAATGAATAAGCATCTTCCCAGGTTTTGTGAACAATTTTGATAAAGCGATATGCCATCACTTGTAGGATTATCCAGATGTGGCAATGCTGCTGGGGCATGATTTGCAGAATCAAACGGGACAGGACTTCTTCCTATGTATAACAATGGAAGCAAGGAACCGTGTGATGCATCCCCCAAAGAGTAAAAGGGTATTTGTCGACCTTAAAAAGAAAGAGTCGGAGAAATGGAATGAAATGGCATCCATCAAACCAAGAAGATGGAAAGGGTTGGGAAGTGAGGCAGAAGTGAATGACTCGCAAATTATCTCAAAGCCGAAAGTGTGTACCTACCAATTGGGTTGTCCATTTAGCAATTAATTGTC